>JAFMOC010000434.1:0-260000 GCA_019802505.1 Corydoras sp. C115
TGTGTGAGTGGGGGGACCCGGGGATGTTTTGGCGCCCTGCCTGGGGTTGAAATTAATTCCCTTTAAATTTAGTCTTTTTAGCAGTTTGTTTTTTTCCCCAAAAGCGACCCCAAAAATGAAAAAAAAAAACAATTTCAAAATTTTATGAAAAACAGTACACTGTAAAATTAAAAAACCTGATTTTTGATTTGATGCTGCCCCCCCCCCCACCCCCCCCTTTTTTTTTCTTTTTTTTTTTTTACAACGGGTTTTTTTTAAAAAAGGGGCGTTTTCCCCAGTAGTTTTTTAAAAACTGCTTAGTGACGGGCCTTCCCGGCCCGATTTGGGGAAAGAGGTTCCCCTTTTTTCCCGTGGTAACCCCACAGAGTGAAATGAGCCCCCCCGGTTTGGAATGGAATCCCCAGGGGGAAAACATCACGGAGCGAAGTGTATTCCCCAAATTGCCCGAAACGTTCTTAAAAGGCGCGGGACAGATACCCGGGAAACCGGGACCCAATCTGCCCGCTGGGCACACTCACTACACAGACAACACAAGCACACCCCTATATGGGGAAAATTTAGAGAATTAAATTTTAACCTTTTTGGACTGCGGCCGGAAAAAAAGGGGAAAACCCCAAAAGAAACCCACACAGACACGGAGAGAAACAAAAAAACTCCCCCCAAAAGTGGGATTTGAATCTAAAATCCCCCGGGCGATAAAGAGGCAAAATGCTAACCACGGGCCCACCTCATTTTAAAAATTTTTATTTATTTTTTTCTTATGATCATTTAACCCTCTACTTAGGATATTCATTTTTGCCTTGAATCCATTTTTTGGGGGGGGGGGGGCAGTGGGATAAACGGGAGAACCCGGAAAAAACCGGGAAAAACCCCCCCATGGACACGGGAGAGAACATGGAAACCTTGAGATTGGGATTCAAACCTAAATTTCCCAGGGGGCCTTGCCATATTCAAATTGTATAAAGATAATAAAAAATTAATTTTAAACTGAAAATTTAAACAATCACACCCACCCCCCGCGTAGGAAATTAACAGCCTCCACATAATGTAAGAATATCCAAACATATAATCACAGGTTCTTTATTTTTGGGTAATTTTAATTTTTTATAACCCAAAAATTTTAAAAAATTCCCAGAAAGGGTCATTTTTTTAAATATAATTTTTAAAAACATCTTTTTTTTTGGGTTTGAAGTTTTATTTTTTTTTTTAGTCAAATATGAGCACGTAACAAATTCAGATAAAGGAGAAGTGGAGGAGCCAAGAGAGAGGAGAGAAAATTTGAAAATTTTTTTTTATTTTTTTTTTTTTTTGTAAACCAGCTTTGGGAAATAAAAATTTTAAAATTTTGGGTAACCCAAATAAAGTTTTAAAAAATTAAAATTAAATTGAATTGGAGAGAGAGAGAGAAGATAGAGGGGAGAGAGAGAAGAGAGAGAGAGAGAGAGGGGGGGAAAGAGTTTATAATGGTTTTAAACAGGGTTTTTCACACTGAGTTGTATAGCTAATACCATACAATAATTATTATAAAATGTAAAAAAAATATATAAATAATTTATTTCTTTGCCTGTTGTCATACATTACTCAGTCCCTGGGCACTTTATTCTAAACCAATTTGGAATTCTCTACATATTCTAAGAATAAACAGAAGTAATAATAACTCAGGACAGTAGCAGTGTGTTCTGCTACAGAGGGTCAGGTCAGGTTATGTGACGACTCTTTGTTCTAGACTCAGTCCATCTAAAGGGTAATCCAATTAAACACCGTGTACACAGACTGGTTTAACATATGGGTGGAAAAAATACAAATATAATTCAAGTGTATGGATAAATATTTAAGCTTTCAATTACAGGGCAAGAATACGAGAACAAAAGTGGGATGGGGAAAAAAAAAGACTTAAAGAAAGAAACATGGAATATAATATGAAAATATTTTTTGTTCTGACAGCAAATGGAACCAGTCCATCACCTCAGCCCCAAAATACTACCACGCCAACACCTTCTTCATCCTCATTGTCAGCTTCACCAGATTCCTCCCCCTCCGCTTCCCCAGCACCTCCTGTCATTATCATCACAGCTCCATCCAGAGAGAACTTACTGTTCCATGGCCCTACTCTGTCTATAGAGCAGGCAAACAATGAGCGGAGGCCCAGTGGATCACCTGTTATTGTCGGAGGAAACTTTATCATCAGCAGAGCCTAATAACTCACAGGTAATGAGAAACAAAGAATTAATTTACTTCACAGATTTGAAGCACAAACTAACATTTATTCATTCAGTCATCTTCCGCTTAATACTCTACTAGGGTCGCGCGGGTGTTCACCATGTCCACCCAGGGGAAAACATTTTGGGCACTGGGCAGCACCAAGAAGGGGTTGCCAAGCTATCGCTGGGCACACAGACACACACAAACACACACAATATGAAGGAATTACGAGCATTTAGTTTAACTTGATCCATGTTTTTGGACTGGAAACTGGAGGAAACCCAAGTGGACATGGGGAGAACATGGAAACTCCACCCAAATTGGGATTCGAATCGAGAATCCCCAGCAATGAGAGGCAAATATGCTAACCACGACTCCACTGTGCTGCGCTCATATTACAAATTTATTTATTCATTCATTCATTATCTCCCGCTTTATCCTCTATTAGGGTCGCGGGGGGGGGCCTTCCCCATGCCCATCCAGGGGAGAACGTTTCGGGCGCTGGGCAGAAAGACCCAGGACAGGGCGCCAATCCATCGCTGGGCACACACTCACTCACACAGACACACTCTATATGGGGCAATTTTTGAGAATTCAATTGACTTGATCCATGTTTTTGGACTGTGGGAGGAAACCGGAGAACCCGGAGGAAACCCACGCAGACACGGGGAGAACATGGAAACTTCACCCAGATGGGGATTTGAACCGGGAATCCCTAGCGCTGAGAGGCGAACGTGCTAACCACTAAGCCACCGTGCCGCCACAAATTTATTTATTCATTCATTATTGATCCACGTAATCCTCTACTTAGGAGAACGTTTCGGGTGCCGGGCAGATACACCCAGGACGAGGTGCCAATCAATCGCTGGGCACATTCACTCACAGACACAAACACATGGTCGAGAGTCCTAACCACTAAGCCACCCAACAAACACACTTATTCACTCCAGTTTAAATACACTAATCACTCTCAGGAGAACAAAATCCACCATTAAAGGTCACTTCCATTTATCTACGTTCTAAAGGGCTCTGAATCATTTTATTGGGCTAAGGGTTGTGGGTTCAAATCCCAGGTCCACTAAACTTAACAATGTGTGTTCCTGAGCAAAGCAAGTGTACCCCTGATTTCTCACCCCAAAATATGGAATATATAAAGCGTCTGCTAAATGATCAAATGTAAATGTAAATGTAACAGCATGATGTTATTACCAGGTGCCATCTTTTAAATCTCTCTTACTATATAGTGGAAACATTTGGGAGCAAGGACTTTGCACTTATGGAGCAACACATTCTCAGAAATGCAGAGTGTGTTGATGTCAGAAAGAATGGAGGCGCTTCATGAAGTTGTTTTTAAATGAGCAAACCGCAAAGTCTGATATTACCCATCCACCCATCCATTATCTTCTGCTTTATGCTCTATTAGGGTCGCGGTGGGGTTCCCCATGCCCATCCAGGGGAGAACGTCTCGGACACTGGGCAGATACACCCAGGACAGGGTGCTAATCTATCGCTGGGCACACACTCACTCACACACACTCACACACTATATGGGGCAATTTGGAGAACTATATTGAATTGATCCATGTTTTTGGACTGTGGGAGGAAACCGGAGAACCTGGAGGAAACCCACGCGGACACGGGGAGAACATGGAAACTCCACCCAGATGTGGATTCAAACTGGGAATCCCTAGTGCTGAGAGGCGAACGTGCTAACTACTAAGCCACCGTGCCGCCATAAGCGGAATATAATAATAATAATAATAATAATAATAATAATAATAATAATAATAATATATTAAAATATTATTATTATTATTATATATCTTTGTAATTCGCTTTGGATGAAAGCGTCCGCTAACCGACCCATTGTAATGCAAATATAATCTTGAGATAACAAATCTTGTTATGTTGTGATCATGGCTTATCCAAACTGCTTGAGGTCCACTGTTTGACTAGTCAGCGGTCTCGCCGGACCTGAACACCATTGAGAATCTGTGAGGTATTCTCAAGAGGAAAATGAGGGGCACCAGATCCAAGAACAAAGAATACCTCATAGATTCTCAATGAGGTTTAGGTCCGGCGAGTCAGCTGGCCAGTGAAGCACTGTGATGTCATGAGCATCAGATCAGGTTTTGGTGCTTCTGGTAGCATGGGCGGGGCCAGGTCCTGCTGGAAGATGAAATCTACATCTCCATACAGATCTTCAGCAGAAGAAATCATGAAGTCCTCTAGAACATTCTGGTGGACTGTTGCAGTGACCGTGGATTTAAGAAATCAGAGTTTCAACATCTGCACCGGACATTGCACCCAAATCCTGACTGACTGCAGATTTCACACTGGACCTCAAGCAGTTTGGATTCTGTTCCTCACCTATACTGTTTAGTAGATGATTAGTGTCTCACACTCTGTTTAAAACATTCATGCTCTGCAACATTTGGTCAGAATTCTCCATAGTATTTGAATGTTTAGAATGAAATCCTGTTTTGGTGGGTTTATGAGCTGGAAGTCCGAATTATGTCAAAATAAACAAATAAATACTTGAAATCATTTAAATTGTAGGCCCTGAATTTATAATCTATGAAAGTTGAACTTTTTGAATGGAATTATGAAAAAGAATGAACTTTTTTATGATATTCTATTTTTTTGGAAAGGGTCTATATGTCAGGTGTTTTGACAGAACTGTCCTGCCACTTGCAGCACGGTGACTTAGTGGTTAGCATGTTCTCCTCTCAGCGCTAGAGGAGTCTCCATGTTCTCCCCCTGTCCGCGTGGGTTTCCTCCGGGTTCTCCGGTTTCCTCCCACAGTCCAAAAACATGGATCAAGTCAATTGAGTTCTCAAAATTGGCCCATATAGAGTGTCTGTCTGTGTGAGTGTGTGCCCAGCGATAGATTGGCGCCCTGTCCTGGGTGTATCTGCCCAGCGCCCGAAACGTTCTCTCCTGGATGGGCATGGGGAACCCCCCCGCGACCCTAATAGAGGATAAAGCGGAAGATGATGGATGGAATGATGGATGTCCTGCCACTTCTCCAATCGCTCAAAAATAAGTCATGATCACGACAACAAGATTTGTTATCTCGACTTAGATATAGTTAAACTACTTCAAAACAATAACAACACATGTTTAATCTGTGTTTCTGTATATGTACTATTGTAAAAACTATGACAAAAACATCCATCCATCTTTCGCTTTATTCTCTACTAGGGTCGCGGGTGGGTTCCCCATGCCCATCCAGGGGAGAACGTTTCGGGCGCCGGGCAGATACACCCAGGACAGGGCGCCAATCTATCACTGGACACACTCACACAGACACACTCTATATGGGGCAATTTGGAGAACTCAATTGACTTGATCCATGTTTTTGGACTGTGGGAGGAAACCAGAGAACCCGGAGGAAACCCACGCGGACACGGGGAGAACATGGAAGCTCCACCCAGATGGGGATTCGAACCGGGAATCCCTAGCGCTGAGAGGAGAACATGTTAAACCACTAAGACACCGTGCCACCCTATGACAAAAACACTTAAGCGCTAAAGAGGGAGGACCTTTAAAGACACTAAAACCACCTGATCATAGGAGTAATTCTCGCGAGACTTTAGGTTCCCCGTGCAAAACAAATGAAACGTTGGTATTCCGGTTGCTAATTGCGAGCGGGGTTTGTGAGACAAACGGGTGAAGTATTTTTATATTTATTCATCTACCAACTAGATGGAGAACGCAGCTGATCCTGAAACGGAGCCCATTCGACTGAAGTCATTA
The DNA here is from genome assembly GCA_019802505.1 of Corydoras sp. C115. Lineage (NCBI taxonomy): Eukaryota > Metazoa > Chordata > Actinopteri > Siluriformes > Callichthyidae > Corydoras > Corydoras sp. C115. The sequence goes on from JAFMOC010000434.1 coordinate 5,962, forward strand.
AAAACGGGAAAGAGCTTCACCGTGCCTCAGAACGAGCGGGTAATGCTAACCTTCAGGCTAACGGGATTTAACATGGCTGTGTTTCAAATCGCTTGCTACCTTATTGAATAGAGTGTATAAGGAAACAACGCAGCGTGCTCGTTTAGAGCACTAGATTAAAAACGGTTTGGGTTGGAGCATCTGGAGGCTGCATCATGAAGCACTGAAATATAATTTTAATAAAGTAACACTAAGGTTGGAAATGGCAGCCGGCAGCACACCAATCCGAGGAAAGGGAGCTATAGTTTACTTAAAACTCTCACACTTTCAGGTGTTGGGCAAATAAACCCAGGACAAGGTGACAATCTATTTATTGACTGACTGACTGACTCATTCATTTTCATTCATTCATTATCTCCCGCTTTATCCTATATTAGGGTCGCGGTGGGGTTCCCCATGCCCTTCCAGGGGAGAACGTCCCGGGCACCGGGCAGACACACCCAGGACAGGGCGCCAATCTATCGCTGGGCACACACTCACTCACACACACACTCTATATGGGGCAATTTTGAGAACTCAATTAACTTGATCCATGTTTTTGGACTGTGGGAGGAAACCACACGGACACGGGGAGAACATGGAAACTCCACCCAGATGGGGATTCGAACCGGGAATCCCTAGCGCTGAGAGGCGAACGTGCTAACCACTAAGCCACCGTGCAGCCCTGACTGACTCACTCACTCACAATTCCCGGTTCGAATCCCCATCTGGGTGGAGTTTCCATGTTCTCCCCGTGTCCGCGTGGGTTTCCTCCGGGTTCTCCGGTTTCCTCCCACAGTCTAAAAACATGGATCAAGTCAATTGAATTCTCCAAATTACCCCATATAGAGTGTTTTTGTGTGAGTGAGTGTGTGTCCAGCGATGGATTGGTGCCATGTCCTGGGTGTATCTGCTCAGCGCTTGAAACGTTCTCCCCTGGATGGGCATGGGGAACCCCACCGCGACCCTAATAGAGGATAAAGCGGGAGATAATGAATGAATGAATGAATTTAGGGGTCTGAATCTCTCAGTGTCTGGCGATTCGATTCCGATTTTTGAGGTCACGAATCGATCCAGAAACGATGTTTTCAGTTTAAATGATCTTTAAATTGTGCTAAAATTGTGTGATTGACGAGCTGAAATGACGATGTAAACAAATAGAATGTTTATTTAAAACAATACTTTCAGGTTACTTCCTGTATCAAATCTTTTTGCATCATTTTATATTTATACAAAAATAGGATTGCGCTAAATTAAAATGAGTAGTGTTAGGTTAACTTAGCTGCCTGGCTTTATCTTACATTAAAAACATCAATGAACCAATAATTCTAAATATATTAATACCAAAGTTTACCATAGTGCATTAACCTTTAATCCAAACTAAAATCCAGACTTTACAGTCAGTGATTTAGATTCTGCAAATCTTTAAAACTTAACATTAAAAATAAAATCCATACTTCAATCTTTTAAACTTTATTGCACCAACATTTACTACATTTTCAAAACTTAACTTTAAATATTAAATATATTTTTCAAATTTTTCAGAGTGATGTCGCGCCAAACGGGCTCGCGCATTTGTCGTATTTTCAAAGTACCTTGATTTCATTTTACACTCATTGTAAACAGTTGTGTTCATGACGAGCTCTCTCTTCGTGGCTTTAAAAACCAAACACTGGCTTTTAACGCCGACGGGGGGGACGGGGGGGGGTCAATTGAAGTCAATTGAATTCTCAAAATTGCCCCATATACAGTGTGTCTGTGTGAGTGAGTGTGTGCCCAGCGATGGATTGGCGCCCTGTCCTGGGTGTATCTGCCCGGCGCCCGAGACGTTCTCCCCTGGATGGGCATGGGGAACCCCACCGCGAGCTTAATAGAGGATAAAGCGGGAGATAATGAATGAATGAATGAACGATTCTTGGGCAATTTGAATCGATTCAAAATCGCCAGGACTACGAATCGCGATTCTTTGAAGAATCCATTTTTTTCAGTACCCCTAATTCAGTTCACCTTGTATCTATGTTTTTGGACTGTGGGAGGAAACTGGAGAACCTGAAAACCCACACGAGGAGAACATGCAAACTCCACCCAGATTTGGATTTAAACCTTTATCCCCAGTGCTGATGGACAAACGTGCTAACCATTGCACCACCGTGCTGCCCAAAATTGTATTCATTATTTTATTTATTATCCTCAACTATGGGGGGGTGGTTCCCATGCCCATCCAGTGGAGAACATTTTGGGCGCTGAGTAGCTACACCCAGAACAGTGTGAAAATCTATCTCTGGGCACAACAACATTATTACCATTGATTGGCGGTCAGTATAAAAATAATGTGTTTATTGTACTTGTGTGATGTGCAGTAATTGGTGTAACTGCATTTCTGTTCATATCTTTTGTATACAGTTGGGGAACTGCAGGGGTGTGAAGGAATTCGAGAAGCTGAATCGTATAGGTGAAGGAACGTATGGCATTGTGTGTAAGTTTACACACCATTAAACTTCTTTCGAGCTGAACAACATTTTGCTCTTTCAATAAAGTTGTTTCCATCCATTATCTTCTGCTTTATCCTATATTAGGGTCGCGTGGGGGGGTGGGGTGGTGCTGAAATCTCATTTTAAGATGCCCATCCAGGGGAGAACGTTTCGGGCGCTGGGCAGATACACCCAGGACAGGGCACCAATCTATCACTGGGCACACACTCACTCACACATACACACTCTATATGGGGCAATTTGGAGAACTCAATTGACTTAATTCATGTTTTTGGACTGTGGGAGGAAACCGGAGAACCCGGAGGAAACCCACGTGGACACGGGGAGAACATGGAAACTCCACCCAGATGGGGATTCAAACCAAGAATCCCTAGTGCTGAGAGGAGAACATGCTAACCACTAAGCCACTGTGCCGTCCATTAAAGTTGTTTGTGTTTGCATTTAATAATGTTTTGTTTAAGTTTTAATTTTTTTGTTTCTTGTTGCATTTTAACCTGAAATCAAAATATTTTTGTTAGTTGTATTACTTAAATGTTACACACACACACACACACACACACACACACACACACACACACACACACACACATATATACTGTAATATATATATATATATATATATATATATATATATATATATATATATATATATTCACACACACACACACACACACGACGTATAGGAAAAATCAGATGAATCAAGACACCACTCAGGATAATCGTAAGGGTCTGTGTGTTCTGTTTAAGATCATTGAGCATCATTTCCATTTCATTTATTCATGTTTCTTTGCGGCACGGTGGCTTAGTGGTTAGCACGTTCGCCTCTCAGCGCTAGAGTAGTTAAGTGTTAAGTGTTTTTGTCATACGGTGGCTTAGTGGTTTAACATGTTCTCCTCTCAGCGCTAGGGATTCCCGGTTCGAATCCCCATCTGGGTGGAGTTTCCATGTTCTCCCCGTGTCTGCGTGGGTTTCCTCCGGGTTCTCCGGTTTCCTCCCACAGTCCAAAAACATGGATCAAGTCAATTGAATTCTCAAAATTGCCCCATATAGAGTGTGTCTGTGTGAGTGAGTGTGTGCCCAGCGATGGATTGGCGCCCTGTCCTGGGTGTATCTGCCCGGCGCCCGAGACGTTCTCCCCTGGATGGGCATGGGGAACCCCACCGCGACCCTAATAGAGGATAAAGCGGGAGATAATGAATGAATGAATGTTTCTTTGCAGCATGTTCGTAGTTATAACTTATTATTGTGACGAGATTTTTCATAGACAGCAAAGTATTCAAAGTTATATAAGGTTTAAGGTGATTTATTGTGGTATAATATTCCTGTGTTTTTATTCCTGTTCATGTTCACAAAACATTTGCTTTTAGTGTGTTTGATAAATGTTTATCCTGTTCGGCCCGCAACCTAAAGTGTGCTTTAAGTTTGTTGCATTAGACATCCCTGATCTAGTAAATAGGTCTGTTGTAGAAAATGTTGTAGAGTTTTTGGCTTATTATTCATCCATATGTCATAAAATTCAGCAATTAATTTCCGTCCTTTGTCCACAGATCGAGCTCGAGATACACGCACACAAGAAATTGTTGCTCTTAAGAAAGTGCGCATGGATAAAGAAAAGGATGGTAAGTTCACATTACTGAGTGTGTATGCTCGTGAATGTAAATATGGTAATGTAATAAGTGCTCTGATCAAAATTGCTGTTACTGTGGATAATTCGGTATAAAATGACTGACGGGGCGGCGGGGTGTTTACGAATGAGGACTGGACACAGGATTTTTCACCATTGAATGGGCTTTATTGCCGACACCAACACATTTACACTTAAACCATAAGCATTGCCATACCACAGCACTCCTTCCACAGTGCCGGGGTATGAGGGGGTGTCTGTGTGCGCAATCTGGTGCGAAGAGAGGGATGCAGCTTCAACTCCATCTGCCAGTGCGCTTCTGGCAACCGCTCTCCATCATGTAGCCACTTGCATCATCAGGGTCGCTGATGAACTTCTCATCCTCCTGCTTCCCCTCCGATGCCCACACGAGCGGCAGGTCCCAACCCACCCGGCGGCAGGTGCCTTCTGCACCTCCCTGACTGAAACCTCCGCTTGCCCTTTCTATTCTATTTCGCTTCACAGGGACTTTCACAGTTGCATGCATCTCCACTGGAAAACATGCCTGCATAGCCCCACGGTGAAGTTATTCATCCCGGGTTTGGGCACCAACGTAACGGGCATTGGCGAAAGAGGACCGGAGACCAACAGAACTGGCTTTATTGTCAACAGAGCAGAGAATACAAGATGTTCCCAAAATCTGAGGAAGAATAAGCTGCCTGCAAACCTGTTTACTCTTATTTTTGCTGATTTGCCCTTCTCCTTTTTTCAAAACCAAAAAAGCTTTTGGAACTGAAGGAGGGCAGCTTAGTGGTTAGCATGTTCTCCTCTCAGCACTAGGGATTCCTGGTTCAAACCGCAATCTGGGTGGAGGTTCCATGTTCTCCCCGTGTCTGCGTGGGTTTCTTCCGGGTTCTCTGGTTTCCTCCCACAGTCTAAAAACATGAATCAAGGTCAATTGAATTCTCTAAATTGCCCCATAAAGAGTGTGTTTGTGTGTGTCTCTCTCTGTGTGAGTGTGTGCCCAGCGATAGATTGATCTGCCCAATGCCCGAAACGTTCTCCCCTGCATGGGCATGGGGAACCCCCCCAGTACAGGATAAAGCGGAAGATAATGGCTGGATGGATGGATGGAACTGAAGGAATTATTTTACAACTTTTGACCAGGAGTATCCTGTGTGTGTGTGTGTGTGTGTGTGTGTGTGTGTGTGTGTGTGTGTGTGTGTCCGCATGTGTGTAGGAATTCCTATCAGCAGTTTGAGAGAGATCACACTGTTACTGCGACTGAGACACCCCAACCTTGTGGAGTTGAAGGAGGTGGTAGTCGGGAATCATCTAGAGAGGTGTGCAATCCATAAACACCACATTTCAGAAGTATTTAATCTGTTGTGTGTTAATCTATAACTTCATCCATATCTACAGCTCTGATTTTTTTTTCAAAAATATTTTATTAGGAGAAAGTGAAAGTAAGCACAATACAACATCACATTTATATACAAAATACCTTCACAACTTTCCCCATTTTTCTACCACACATCAACCAAGTTTTATAATAGAACACACACAAAAACAGAAATGTACCCCAATCCCCCCCCCCCCCCCCAAATGTCCCATCCCAGCTCACCACAACCAACACACACACTGCCAACAGCAATAGCTACAGAAAAGCCACAACACTTGTATGGAAGCACACATTTAACCAAGTAATACTTTTAAGTTGGAAAGATATGACATAAAGGGCTGCCATTTCTGGAAAAATTTATCTGTGCACCCTCTTTGTGTGTACCTTATTTTCTCTAATTTAAAAAAAAGCATGACATCCCTCAGCCAGCAAGAAATAGAAGGGGGCTTGGTAGATTTCCAAAGTAACAATAAGCAGCGTCTTGCTAATAAGGATGTAAAAGCTATAATGTCGCTTTGCATAGTGCCAAGTGCGAAAGAGCAGTCTGAAACCCCAAATATAGCAATTAGTGCACAAGGTTGTACCTGAACTCCAAGAACAGTGGACATTATAGTAAAATAACCCGTCCGAAAACCTTTTAGTGCAGGACAAAGAAAAAACATGTGGCTAAGGTCACAGTGGGAACCATGGCATTTATCACACACATCTTTCACTTCTGGATACAATTTAGAAAACCTAACGAAATTTGAGCAGCAATCTTAAATCTGATTGGCTAAGCCGTTTTTCCAGCTGTGACATTATTGACAATAATGCGCACCTCTGTCAATCCATAATATACAATACATTATTTTCACCAATGTTTTTTAGGAACTGTGTTCTGTAATTTGGCCACTTAATAGTTTATTGTTAGATAAATACTAACTCAAGGTCAGTGTTCATTTTATAAATCGGATTAGATTGCTTCACAGAAGACCAATTCAGTAATGATTTTGCGTTCAATGAACACATTTGTAAATCAAACCTTGTTTTTTTTATTATTATTATTATTTATTTATTATTATTATTTTATTATTATTTTCAGGCAGTACTTGTACTTGCGAAGCACAGGTACTTTTGCTAGTTATGAATAACTAGTTCTCTCCGTGTCCATGTGGGTTTCCTCTGGGTTCTCCGGTTTCACCCCACAGTCCAAAAACATGGATCAAATCAATTGAGTTCTCCAAATTGCCCCATATAAAGTGAGTTTGTGCCCAGCGATAGATTGCAGCCCTGTTCTGGGTGTATCTGCCCAGCGCCCGAGACGTTTTCCCCTGGATGGTCATGGGGAACAGCCCCGCGACCCTAATAGAGGATAAAGCGGAAGATGATGGATGGATGAATAAATAACAGGAAAAAGGTGTAACTGTACTCCGCTTCGCTACGTGCCAAACAATACCGCTTTCTTCACAATTATCCCCTCATGCCTTTTTGCTTTAATAACATGCATCAGAATTATCCAGCCTTCATACAGCGTTTTAATTATTACAGTGTTTTGTCTAAATTTGTGTATGTGTGTGTGTCTGTGTGTGTGTGAAAATAGTCTTTTCCTAGTAATGGGTTACTGTGAACAGGACTTGGCGAGCCTGCTGGAAAACATGCAGTCTCCGTTCTCTGAAGCGCAGGTTAGCAACACACAGCCACATGTTTACACAATGACTGTGACTGAAGAAGCGGGTGTATGTAATGTGTAAAAGATGCAAAGCAGTTTAAGATCCATCCATCATCTTCCGCTTTATCCTCTATTAGGGTCGCGGTGGGGTTCCCCATGCCCATCCAGGGGAGATAATTCCGGGCACTCCCCCACTGCCCATTCAAGGGTGAACATTTCGGGCGCTGGGCATATACACCAAGGACAGGGTGCCAATCTATCATTGGGCATACACTCACATACACACAAACTATATGGGGCAATTTGGAGCATTCACTTTACCTTGAATCCATGTTTTTGGACTGTGGGAGGAAACCGGAGAACCCAGAGGAAAGCCATGCGGACACGGGGAGAACCTTGGAACTCCACCCAGATTGGGATTCTAACCTGGACCTAATCCCCAGCACCGTGTCACCGTGAAGTCACCGTTCCACCTTCTTAATAATTAATAAATAATAAATATTATAACTCAACTCGGAGTGCATGGTGGTTAACAGATCTGCCACTTGGGCTTGGGGTTTAGGTTCGAATCACGATGCGGGTGGAGTTTCCATGTTTGAGGGGCAGTCATAGGCTTGTGGTTAGGGAACAAGCCTTGCGACCTAAAGGTTCCTTGTTCGATTCCTGGTCCCCAAAATTAATGTGGTTGAAGTGCCCTTGGGCAAGGCACCTAACACAATCATCAACAAATTATCCATCCATCCATTATCTTACTCTTAATCCTCTACTAGGGTCACGGGGGGGGGTTCCCCATGCCCATCCAGGGGAGAACGTTTCGGGCACTGGGCAGATGCACCCAGGACAGGACACCAATCCATCGCTGGACACACATTCACTCACACAGACACACTCTATATGGGGCAATTTGGAGAATTCAACTGACCTTGAATACATGTTTTTGGATTGTGGGAGGAAACCGGAGAACCCGGAGGAAACCCATGAGGACACGGGGAGAACATGGAAACTCCACCCAGATGGGGATTCGAACCGGTTCCTTGAAGTGCTGAGAGGAGAACATGCTAACCACTAAGCCACCGTGCTGCCCGCAGTTTAAGATATGTTTCCTTATTGTGTGTGTGTGTGTGTGTGTTTGTGTTTGTGTTTGTCAAGGTAAAGTGTATCATTCTACAGCTGCTTAAAGGTTTGGCCTATTTGCATCACAACTTTATTCTGCACAGGTGAGAAACAGCATCTGCACCACACCATACACACAGGACATACACAGAATGCGTATATTATCAGTTGATATGTTATGTTAATATTAGGCCTTTAACAGTGCATGATTATTTAAATGTCTGTTAAGGATCTGTTTGGGGAATAATGTAAAATTAGGTTAGATCAGGGCACGGTAGCTCAGTGTGTTAGGGTGTTGGGCTATCAATCTGAAGGTTGGGGGTTCAAATCCCAGGTCCACTGAAGTTACCAATGTGGGTCCTTGAGCAAGACCCTTAACCCTCATTGCTCCAGGGATGATGTGATTGCATCTGGACAGATACACCAAGTACAGGGTGCCAATCTATCAGTGCTAGGAATTCCCGGTTCGAATCCCAATCTGGGTGGAGTTTCCATGTTCTCCCCGTGTCCGCGTGGGTTTCCTCCGGATTCTCCGGTTTCCTCCCACAGTCCAAAAACATGGATCAAGTTAATTGAATTCTCCAAATTGCCCCATATAAGTTTGTGTGAGTGAGTGTGTGCCTAGCGATAGATTGGTGTCCTGTTTTGGGTTTATCTGCCCAGCGCCCGAAACGTTCTCCCGTGGATGGGCATGGGGAACCCCCCCGCGACCCTAACAGAGGATAAAGCGGAAGATAATGGGTGAATGGATAGTTTGGAATTACATTTACATTACATTTGGTCATTTATTGGACGCTTTTATCCAAAGCGACTTACAAGGTGAGTACAGGGTTAATCACAACATCCCTGGAGCAATGAGGGTTAAGGGTCTTGCTCAAGGACCCACACTGGTAACTTCAGTGGACCTGGGATTTGAACCCCCAACCTTCAGATTGATAGCCCAACACCTTAACCACTGAGCTACCGCGCCCTATTACGCCTTATTATACCAAATTACAGCAAGATCTGTAAGATGTGTTCAAGATCGGTTTGTCTACTGTATGATGAATGTGGGTTTGGTATGAGATCACGTAGGGCACGGTAGCTCAGTGGTTAGGGTGTTGGACTATCAATCTGAAGGTTAGAGGTTCAAATCCCAGATCCACTGAAGTTACCAATGTGGGTCCTTGAGCAAGACCCTTAACCCTCATTGCTCCAGGGATGTTGTGATGAACCCTGTGCTCACCTTGTAAGTCGCTTTGGATGAAAGGGTCCAATAAATGACCAAATGTAATGTAATGGTATGAGATCACCATAAGGTTCATATGTAATCTGTATTGAATTGAAATGAGAGCAGTGTGGGATCAGGTTTGTATGCTGTTAGTGTAACCATATAAGAACAGTAAGGTGAGGGTATTAATACTCTGCTATTTTGCAGAAATAACAATCCCAGAGGGTTTATGACTTTATGTGTGTGTGTGTTTGCAGGGATCTGAAGGTGTCTAACCTCTTGATGACAGATAAAGGCTGTGTAAAGATTGGTCAGTATTGTATGAGGTTTATTTTTAGGTCAGATTATTGTGAATTAATGTGGTAATATTAGTGATAATTGTCTGTATATTGTGTAGCGGACTTTGGTCTGGCACGCATGTATGGTGTGCCGCAACAACCCATGACCCCGAAAGTAGTGACGCTTTGGTGAGTGTGACAACATAGCTGATTAACACTAATTCTCTTTAATCTGATAAGTGTGCCATTAACCTGCTTTCCTCTCCCTCTGTGTGTGGTGTGTGTGTGTGTGTGTGTGTGTGTGGGCAGGTACAGAGCACCAGAACTCCTACTGGGCACCAAGACACAGACCACTGCTATAGACATGTGGTACAACAATCAATTCTTTATCATTATGATCAATATCCAGCTGCAGTCTTTATTTATGGGATTTACAGCTTCATTCAAGTAGATAATTTCATGTTGAAATTGATACATGACATTAGATTTTCGAAGCAAGAAAATGGAAGGTCATGTATAATGTACATTTACATTACATTTGGTCATTTATTGGACGCTTTTATCAAAGCAACTTACAAGGTGAGCACAGGGTTAATCACAACATTCTGGACCAAGTGAGGGTAAGGTCGTTCTGCCAAGGGACCCACATTGGTAACTTCAGTGGACCTGGGATTTGAACCCCCAACCTTCAGATTGATAACCCAACACCCTAACCACTGAGCTACTGCACCCTACAATGTGACACCGACATTGAGGTGGTATCAAGCACAAAGCGTCGCTGTGAGTGCAGGATTAACGTGGCTTTATTTACCTGCGTTAAAGTTTATTTGTGTATCCCCCAGTGTAGAGGGGGATTAGAATTAGGCATAGGGTGTGTGGGTCAGTGACAGTTTGAGTGCAGAGGGGGATTATGGGTATGTCTAGGATATTTCTGCAGCATAATAGATTGGTTTTATAATTTCTATAACTAAAAAGTTTTATAATTTTTTTATTTATTATTCATTCATTATTTTTTGCTTAATCTCCTACTAGGGTTGCGGGGGGAATTCCCAATGACGCACATACACACAAACTGTATGGGGCAATTTGGAGCATTCAATTTACTTTGAATCCATGTTTTTGGACAGTGAGAGGAAAGCAGAGAATTCAGAGGAAAGCCATGCAGACACGGGGAGAACATTCTTTGTTTTTCTCTAAAATCCTTGAATTGCAATCCAAAAACATGGATTCAAGGTTAATTGACTGCTCTAAAATGCTCCTATATAGCATGACGATGGATTGGCACGCTGTCCTGGGTGTATTTGCTCAATGACCGAGGAATTCTCTCCTGGATGGGCATGGGCAAACTCCTCCCCCACTGCCCATTCAAGGGAGAACATTTTGGGCGCTGGGCATATACACCAAGGACAGGGTGCCAATCTATCACTGGGCATACACTCACATACACACAAACTATATGGGGCAATTTGGAGCATTCACTTTACCTTGAATCCATGTTTTTGGACTGTGGGAGGAAACCGGAGAACCCAGAGGAAAGCCATGCGGACACGGGGAGAACCTTGGAACTCCACCCAGATTGGGATTCTAACCTGGACCTAATCCCCAGCACTAAGTCACCGAGCTGCCGCCTTAATAATTAATAAATAATAAATATTATAACTCAACTCGGAGTGCATGGTGGTTAACAGATCTGCCACTTGGTGCTTGGGGATTTAGGTTCGAATCACGATGCGGGTGGAGTTTCCATGTTTGAGGGGCAGTCATAGGCTTGTGGTTAGGGAACAAGCCTTGCGACCTAAAGGTTCCTTGTTCGATTCCTGGTCCCCAAAAGTAATGTGGTTGAAGTGCCCTTGGGCAAGGCACCTAACACCAACATCAACAAATTATCCATCCATCCATTATCTTACTCTTTATCCTCTACTAGAGTCACGGGGGGGTTCCCCATGCTCATCCAGGGGAGAACGTTTCGGGTGCTGGGCAGATACACCCAGGACAGGACACCAATCCATCGCTGGACACACACTCACTCACACAGATACACTCTATATGGGGCAATTTGGAGAATTCAACTGACCTTGAATACATGTTTTTTGGACTGTGGGAGGAAACTGGCGAACCCGGAGGAAACCCACGCGGGCACGGTGAGAACATGGAAACTCCACCCAGATTGGGATTTGAAACGGGAATCACTAGCACTGAGAGGCGAATGTGCTAAACCACTAAGCCACCATGCCGCCCATGAACAAATTATCTCCGATCTAATTTGTATGTTCTCTTGTCATACCCACATTGAAGGCAGAGGGACCTCCATCACCTTACCTTTTATTTCAAAATGTTTTTTGGGGTGCTGAAAGTTGGTGGCGGGTGATTGGAGGCGGGTGATTGTATGTGAATGTAATACATGTTCATATACACTTTTTTGGGGATCGTGTTTTCAGAGGAATAAATAAATGTGATTGACTCTTACAGTGAAGTGTGTGTGTGTGTCTACAGGGCAGTTGGATGTATCTTGGCAGAGCTCCTCGCACATAAGCCCTTGCTTCCTGGAAGTTCAGAAATCCAGCAGTTGGATCTGATCGTACAGCTGTTAGGAACACCTAATGAAAACATCTGGCCAGTGAGTCCTCTTGTTATGTTGTGTTGTACATTGTGCTACTATATGAACCCTGACAAAAGGCAATGCATGAATCAAACACTCAGCGCCACCCATTGGGCAGCGCAGTGCTATTCACTGATTCACTAATGGGTAGCTGGGTACTGGGTAGTGCAGGAGGACAAAGCAGCTTTACAGAATGAAAAGCCTTTAAACCCCCAAAGAGCAAGATGAAGAGACAGTGGCAAGAAAAAAAACTCCCTGTTATCTTGTTATTTTAAGGAAGAAACCTTGTGAAGACCAAGACTCAGTGGGGGACTCATCCTCCTTGAGCGGCCAGGCAGCATCAACAGTGTAGGACAGCTATGTACAGATAGTGTTGAGATTGGGTGACAACATTTAACAAATCAAGTCAATTGAGTTCTCCAAATTGCCCCATATAGAGTGTGACTGTGTGAGTGTGTGTGTGCCCAGTGATAGTTTGGCGCCCTGTCCTGGGTGTATCTGCCCAGCGCCCGAAACTTTCTCCCTGGATGGGCATGGGGAATCCCCCCGCGACCCTAATAGAGGATAAATCGGAAGATAATGGATGGATGGATGAAGACGCATCTTTTTAACAAATACCTGTTGTAAAAAAAAAAAAAGGGGGGGGGGGGGCACAGCATCAAATAACAATCAGGTTTGATAATTCTACAGTGTAGTTTTCTTCATAACTACTGACTTGTAATGTTCTCATTTGTAAGTTGCTTTGGATAAAAGCGTCTGCTAAATATAAATGTGAATCGCTTGCCGCAAACCTCTGGGTAGCGCTGCGGTGTCTAATTTGAATCACAAATAAGGATGATGCGCAAATGCCCAGCGCCTGTATGTCAGTAGATTTTAACAGTAGAGAATATTAAGACTTAGATATTGTTTGTAGTTAACTTTTTTTGCCCCCAGATGAACATAACATACAATTTGTGTGTTTGTCCATAAACAGAAAAATTAACCTCCAAAACTTTGCCGTGGTTCTTGCCACATGATTCAAATTTGTCCTCTCTGTGCTACCCACTGGTTCACACCACATGTTTCAATTGGTTCTTGCAAGGACATAAGGATATAAAGTGATATGTATGTGTGCATGTGTTTGTTTGTTGTAGGGATTCTCTCGGTTGCCTTTGGTTGGACAGTACAGTTTGAGAAAGCAGCCTTACAACAACCTGAAGAACAAATTCACATGGCTCTCAGAAGCGGGACTCCGCCTACTTAACCTGCTGTTCATGTTTAACCCCCAGCGCAGGTACATACATACATACACACATATATCCATCCATTCATTATCTTCCGCTTTATCCTCTATCCTCACACACTCACACAGACACACTCTATATGGGGCAATTTGGAGAACTCAATCGACTTGATCCATGTTTTTGGACTGTGGGAGGAAACCGGAGAACCCGGAGGAAACCCACGCGGACACAGGGAGAACATGGAAACTCCACCCAGATTGGGATTTGAACCGGGAATTCCTAGCGCTGAATCTGGGTGGAGTTTCCATGTTCTCTCCGTGTCCGCGCCGGTTTCCTCCCACAGTCCAAAAACATGGATCAAGGTGAATTGAATTCTGCAAATTGCCCCATATAGAGTGTATGTGTGAGTGAGTGTGTGCCCAGCGATAGATTGGTGTCCTGTCCTGGGTGTATCTGCCCAGCACCCGAAACGTTCTCCCCTGGATGGGTATGGAGAACCCCCCCGCGACCCTAATAGAGGATAAAGCGGAAGATGATGGCTGGATGGTTTCCACTCATGGTCCAGGCTCCGCCTCTAAACTGAGCTACATTTAGCATGGCATGCTTAGAGGGGTTTACAGCTAAAGTGCAACTCACAACTCGACTCTTAATTTTAGTTCTGCCTTGTGGTTTTTGGTCTTTGCACGTTCCGTACCGTTGTATTCAGCGTGCGAATGTGTGTACCAAATCATGTGGCCCGTACCGAACAGTTTATGACGATTATAACGTACCATTGCACCCCTGGTACAGATGTAGTAGCTCCTGTGGCACTTTATAGTGCACATCACACTGTTGTTTAGGTGTCACATGTGAACCAACAAATCAAAAATTAACAGATTTGTTAAAGGTGAACAATTCGTGTGAGATTTTTCTGATTCTTCATCTCTGCAAATAACAAACTGTTACCAATGCAGCTGTTGGATGCTCATTCTCTGGTCACTTGATTTTGTTGTAAATGCTGCGTAAGTGTAAATTCAATAAGTTACAGAGTGGAATGTTTTCAGATATCAGTTTAATCTGTAATACAGTAACATTTTTATAAATTTATTGATTACATTATCACAGCAACCACACATCTGGATTTTAAAATAAGTGTGTGTATGTGTTTGTGTGTGTGTGTATTTCAGAGCCTCTGCTCTAGACTCTCTGGAGAGCTCCTACTTTAAAGAGAAGCCACTGCGTAAGTTACAGTGTATCAGAACTGTGTGTGTAAAAAATACATTGTGTTGCAATGCATTTGTGTGTGTGTGTGTGTGTGTGGGGGGGGGGTTCCCATGTCCATCCAGTGGAGAATGTTTTTGGTGCTGCGCAGATACACCCAGGAAAGGCGCCAATCTATTGCTACACACACACACTCTATATGGGGCAATCAAGGGCATTCAATTTACCTCAAATCCATCCATCCATTATCTTCCGCTTTATCCTATATTAGGGTTGTGGGGGGGTTCCCCATGCCCATCCAGGGGAGAACGTTTTGGGCGCTGGGCAGATACACCCAGGACAGGACTGAGGTTTTTTGATTCCTATTCATGTTCAGAAAACATTTTCTTTTATTGTGTTCAATAAATGTTCATTATTTTCGGCCAGTGACCTAAAGTGTGCTTTGAGTTTGACACCCCTGGTTTAAACAGTGCTCACAGTACATTAAATATACGTAGAATATACATGGCACTCACCATGACAGAGCTGAAAAGAAATGTCCGGGTGACTGTTTATAAGAACAGGGTCCAGCAGGTTGTAAGTTCAAATCCCAGATCAACTAAAATAACCACTTTAATGTGGGTCCTTGAGCAAGACCCTTAACCCTCATTGCTCAAGGGTGCTGTGGTTAACCCTGTGCTCTGACGCCAACCATCAGCTACAATACTGGAGTTGCTTTGTAAAAAAGCGTCTGTGAGATGACCAAATGTAATACAAATGTAACAAAGTGATGTACCACCAGGGAGCGATTAAAAAAAAATCAAACCAGACACACAGATGTGTTTAAAATAGCTTTTTTTATATTTGCATTTGGGTTGAGCTGTTGGTCTCGGGTCGCCTTCTTGGTTACATGATGTATCTGAGGGGATTTTTGTTACATTTGGCACAAACGTCCACTGCTTAGAATACAGGGAAATTTACAAAGTCTATACTCAAAGATAACACAGTTTTCTAAATGTTAGACAAAGACTACATTACCATCACCTACAACAATAGTAGCTATTCTCGAGTATAGCCCTTGCCTAATCCAATCCATCCATCCATTATCTTCCGCTTTATCCTCTATTAGGGTCGTGGTGGGGTTCTCCATGCCCATCCAGGGGAGAACGTTTCGGGCGCTGGGCAGATTCACCCAGGACAGGGCGCCAATCTATCACTGGGCACACACTCACACACACAAAACACTCTATATGGGGCAATTTGGAGAATTCAATTGACTTGATGCATGTTTTTGGACTGTGGGAGGAAACCGGAGAACCCGGAGGAAACCCACACGGAAACGGGGAGAACATGGAAACTCCACCCAGATTGGGATTCGAACCTGGAATCCCTAGCGCTGAGAGGAGAACATGCTAACCACTAAGCCACCGTGCCGCCCGCCTTTGCCTAATATGTACGTAATAATTATGGATGATGTACTGACCTGGAAACCATTTTGAAGTAAGCATCAACAACACACGTTTTTTTTCCCATGATTCAACCCGAGCTAATCATGTGGCAATCAAGTTAAGAAAGAAAAAACATAACCATTTTAACTAATTAATTTTTGACTGCTTTAACGTTAAATTATTAGTTTTTTTATTATATGGATGAGGTAGCTCATTGCCCATCAGTCTGAAGGTTGTGGGTTTAAATCCCAGGTCTACCCATGTTACCCATGTAGGTTCATAAGCAAGAACCTTAACCCTCATTGCTCCAGGGGTGCTGGATTAATCCGGTGTTCGGACCCCAACCGTAAGGTCTGGAAACTTGTAAGTCTTTTTAAAATCGAGTGTCTGCTAAATAACCAAAACGCGCCATCAATCTGAAGGTTGTGGGTTCAAATCCCAGGTCTACTAACGTTACCCACGTAGAGTTAAGGTATTTGTAAGTTGTTCTGAAATCCAGTGTCTGCTAAATGACCAAAATTTAATTTTAAATGCACCATCACTCTTGAAGGTTGTGGGTTTAAATCCCAGTGTACAGCGTGGGTTCTTATGCAAGCACCTTAACCCTCATTGCTCCAGGATGCTGTATCAACCAGTATTCGGACCCCAACCATAAAGTTGGGGTACTTGGAAGTTGTTTCGGATAAAAGTGTCTGATAAAGGACCAAAATATAATGTAAATGCGCCATCAATCTGAAGGTTGTGGGTTTAGATCCCAGGTCTACTAACGGTAACCATATCGGTTTTTGAGCAAGAACCTTAAACCCTCATTGCTCCAGGAGTGTTTGGGTACTTGAAATCGAGTTGTTTTGAAATTGAGTGTCAGCTAAATGACCAAAACGTAAATGTAAATGCACCATCGCTCTTGAAGGTTGTGGGTTCAAATCCCAGGTCTACTAATGTTACCCACGTAAAGTTGGGGTGCTTATTAGTTGTTTTGAAATCCAGTGTCTGCTAAATGACCAAAATTTAATTGTAAATGCACCATCACTCTTGAAGGCTGTGGGTTTAAATCCCAGGTCTAATGTACAGTGTGGGTTCTTAGGCAAGAACCTTAACCCTCACTTACATTTACATTACATTTGGTCATTTATTGGACGCTTTTATCCAAAGCGACTTACAAGGTGAGCACAGGGTTAATCACAACATCCCTGGAGCAATGAGGGTTAAGGGTCTTGCTCAAGGACCCACATTGGTAACTTCAGTGGACCTGGGATTTGAACCCCCAACCTTCAGATTGATTACCTAACACACTAACCACTGAGCTACCGCGCCCATCATTGCTCTAGGGTGCTGTATCAACCTGTATTCGGAACCCAATCGTAAAGTTGGGGTACTCAGAAATTCCTTCCATTATCTTCCTCTTTATCCTATATTAGGGTTGGGGGGGGGCTCCCCATGCCCATCCAGGGGAGAACGTTTGACAGGATGCCAATCCATCGCTGGGCACACACTCACTCACACAGACATACACACTCTATATGGGGCAATTTGGAGAACTCAATTGACTTGATCCGTTTTTGGACTGTGGGAGGAAACCGGAGAACCTGGAGGAATCCCACATGAACACAGGGAGAACATGGAAACTCCACCCAGATGGGGATTAGAACTGGGAATTCCTAGTCATGGCCAAAAGTTTTGAGAATGACACAAATATATTTTCACATGATCTGCTGCCCTCTGGTTTTTATGTGTTTGTCAGATGTTTTTATCACATACAGAAATTTAATTAAATATAAAAAGCTTTTATTGACAGTTAGAATGAGTTAATGCAGCAAGTCGATATTTGCAGTGTTGACCCTTCTTCTTCAGGACCTCTGCAATTTTCCCTGGCATGCTCTCAATCAACCTCTGGACCAAAAGCTGACTGATAGCAGTCTATTCTTACACAATCAATGCTTGCATTTTGTCAGAATGTGTAGGTTTTTGTTTGTCCACCCGTCTCTTGATGATTGACCACAAGTTCTCAATGGGATTAAGATCTGGGGAGTTTCCAGGCCATGGAACCAAAATCTCTATGTTTTGTTCCCTGAGCCATGTAGTTATCACCTTTGCCTTTTCCAGCATGATGGAGCACCTTGCCATAAAGCATTGTTGATCACCAAACTGCTCTTGGATGGTTGGGAGAAGTTGCTCTCGGAGGACATTCTGGTCCCATTCTTTATTCATGGCTGTGTTTTTAAGCAAGACTGTGAGAGAACCGATTCCCTTGGCTGAGAAGCAACCCCACACATGAATGGTTTCAAGATGCTTTACAGTTGGCATGAGACAAGACTGGTGGTAGCGCTCACCTCGTCTTCTCCGAATAAGCTGTTTTCCATATGTCCCAAACAATCGGAAAGGGGATTCATCAGAGATAATGACTTTACCCCAGTCCTCAGCAGTCCACTCCCTGTACCTTTTGCAGAATATCAGTCTGTCCCTGATGTTATTTCTGGAGAGAAGTGGCTTCTCCGCCTCACAGTGCGTGCAGATGCACTCACACCTGCCTGCTGCCATTCCTGACGCTCCTGGTGCTTGCTGGTCTTTCTTGGGCGCCCTGGAGCCTTTTTGGCAACAATGGAACCTCTCTCCTTGAAGTTCTTGATGATGGGATAGATTGTTGACTGAAGTGCAATCTTTCTAGCTGCGATACGCTTCCCTGTTAGGCCATTTTTGTGCAGTGCAATGATGACTGCACGTGTTTCTTTAGAGATAACCATGGTTAACAGAAGAGAAACAATGATGCCAAGCACCAGCCTCCTTTTAAAGTGTCCAGTGGTGTCATTCTTACTTAATCATGACAGATTGATCTCCAGCCCTGTCCTCATCAACACCCACACCTGTGTTAATGGAACACTGAAACTGAAACGATGTTAGCTGGTCCTTTTAAGGCAGGGCTGCAATGAAGTTCAAATGTGTTTTGGGGGATAAAGTTCGTTTTCTAGGCAAATATTGACTTTGCAATTAATTGCTGTTAAAAACCATAATTGCCATTAAAAACGTTTGGCCATGACTGTAGTGCTGAGAGGAGAACATGCAAACCACTAAGCCACCATGCCGCCCTGTACTCGGAAGTTGTTTCGGATAAAAGTGTCTGATAAAGGACTATAATATGATGTAAATAAGCTATCAATCTGAGGGTTGTGGGTTTGAATCCCAAGCTTCTCAAGAACAGTGGGTTCTTGGTTACAACACACTCACTAATTCAGCCGTTCAAACAATGAGTTGTAATATCTGTAGTTCAGTAGGTAATTTCAGATGAAGCTTGTGTCTCGGTGTTCAGTTCAGAATCTTTTGGATCGGGGTTGTGTCTAAAATGTTAGGGTATTCAGATGTCCCACTTTGTGGGGGACAGTCCCGCAATTTCGTTACTTTTCAGGCGTCCCGCAAATTGAGACCTTGTCCCGTATTGTTATTGAAAGTCAGACTGCAGTTTGAAATGTGTGTTTTATAATCCAACATTGGATTGCTGTGTTGTCTGTTATCGGGGAGAAGGCGGGTTGTTTGAATGTCAACCAATCGGGAACGCGGACGCAGGTTAAGGGCGCGCCCACCAACACAAACAATGCAAATGAGGTCAGAACAGCAGCGGCATGCAGCACGAGATCTGGAAGAATATATGACGTGTTGCTCAAAAGGAGCAATCTGCGCATGCGCTCCTGCTAAAACCCAAAAAAGATTCAAACGTGTTTTAATTTGGGAAACTCTGTGAAATACTATGAAAGCTCCATGATTACTATGTTTTTTTACATTAGAGAAAGGTACATTTAAATAAAATAATATACAAGTTATATATACATATACTGTTTGGAGAAATACAGGAAAGGGTATGACTTGCCTGTATTTCTCCAAATATATATATAGTAGGGGTAAGCTGCAATATTCGCTGATTCGACGATTCGATTCGGAGAACCGTAGTCGACTATGAACCTCATAGTCGAATGTACCATTTTGACCACATGAGGGCGCCCATGGCTGCTGCTAAGCATTAGTTTTTACATGAAATGTCTTTGTTTTCGTTATATATATATAGCCTTTTGTCAAATAAAATCATCCTAATTTCTAGAAAAACAAAAAAAAAAAAGAAAAACAAAAAAAAGTTTTCTTTTGTTAGAAAAACAAGTAAAATATATTTAAAAAATCTTTTTTAAAATCTATGCTTATAGCGCCATCTTGTGGTGAAATTTTAACTGATTCGACTATCAGTCGACTATAGTCAAAATCTGACGAATCAGATTCGACTATGAAAATCCTTAGTTGAAGACACCCCTAAAATATATATATATATAATGTGTGTGTGTGTGTGTGATGTGCTAAAGGGGAATAATAGAATAGAGATGTTTCTTTTTTTTTTTTAAGTTATTTTAGACTATGCATTGGTGTCCCACATTGTCCCACATCTGTTGAATTGGTCACCCTATAAAATGCCGAGTTGTTATTTGATGATCTGTCAGTTTGTTCAGTTTCAGTTCTGATCAGTGATTCGATGTTTGCACCAGAACAAGCTTTGCAATCTGGTCCATTTCATTTTTCTTTTGCAGGATCATGTCCGTTTTGGGCGGCACGTTGGCTTAGTTGTTAGCATGTTCTCCTCTCAGCGCTAGGGATTCCCGGTTCGAATCCCCATCTGTGTGGAGTTTCCATGTTCTCCCTGTGTCTGTGTGTGTTTCCTCCAGGTTTTCTGGTTTCCGCCCACAGTCCAAAAACATGGATCAAGTCAATTGAGTTCTCCAAATTGCCCCATATAGAGTGTGTTTGTGTGAGTGAGTGAGTGCCCAGTGATAGATTGGCGTCCTGTCCTGGGTGTATCTGCCCAGCGCCCGAAACGTTCTCCCCTGGATGGGCATGGGGAACCCCCCCCCGTGACCCTAATAAACCCTAAAGTGGAAGATGATGGATGGAAGTCCGTTTTTACAGAATATATTCTTGTGTCCGCAGCCTGTGAGCCAGAACTCATGCCGACGTTCCCTCACCATCGCAACAAGCGGATGGGGCCTGCGGTGGAGACCCAATCAAAACGCAGCAAAGCAGGGCCTTCTCATGTATCGTAACCTCAAATAACCAATCGAGACGCAGCGTCTGAACATCCACACTCATATAAAACTGGGTTTTTTAATCTGTAAGCCAATCGATGAACGTTGTGACAGTGTACACTTCATTTCTTGATCGTGAGCAGGACTGATGTAAGGGTGAACCTCACCCACCCCACCCCACCCCACAAAAGATTCTCTGCTTTACTAGCACAAAGAAACGGAGCTAGTATCAATGCTAATGGAGATTATAAAGCCATGTGATCGTGTCATTTGCAATGCTATTTTGTAAAAAGTCTTATTTTGTTATTTTAGTAAATGTTTAAAAATCGGTTTTGGTGTCATGACATTATTACAGTCACAGGCCTCTCGTCTTCATCACTGTGGACTCCAGCAGGACAAACATGATCGTTCAGCTCAGAGCCGCAGACTTCAGACAGCCTGTACATGCAACCATGACGAGTTTATGTTCATTTATTTGTTTATTAATTCATTATCTCCCACTTAAACCTCTACTCGGGTCACAAAGGGGTTCCTTTTGCTCAGCCAGGGGAGAACGTTTCAGGACAGGGAGTCAACAAACTGGGCATACTTACTCATCTATATGGGGCAATTTAGAGCATTTAATTTACCTTGAATCCATGTTTTTGGACCCACATGGACACGGGGAGAACATGGACACTTCACCTAGATTGGGATTCAAACTTGGATTCCTACTGCAGAGAGGTCACCGTGCCGCCGGTTAGTGTTAAAAAAATGTAATTAAATATGATTTGGATGGGAGGCACAGTGGCTTAGTGGTTGGCATGTTCTCCTCTCAGGGCTAGGGATTCCCGGTTCGAATCACAATCTGGGTGGAGTTTCCATGTTCTCCCCATGTCCGCGTGGGTTTCCTCCCACAGTCCAAAAACATGAATTAAGTCAATTGAATTCTCCTAATTGCCCCATATAGAGTGTATGTGTGAGCGAGTGAGTGTCCAGCGATAGATTGGCATCCTGTCCTGGGTCTATCTACGCCTGAAACGTTCTCCCCTGGATGGGCATGAGGAACCCCCCCCGCGACCCTTATAGAGGATAAAGCGGAAGATAATGAATGAAATGCTTAGTGATTGGGAAGTTGTTTCATTATGAAGGATTGGGGGTTCAAACCCTGACTCCAGCTGAAGTCAACACTGTGGGCGCCACTTCACTCAGTGTGTGTGTATTTGTATACGTGTGTGTGTGTGTGTGTGTGTGTGTGTATTTTGAGGGGTTAAATGTGGAGGACAGCGCTGCAGAGAATACAGAACACTTTATAAATTTAGTCTATCAAGTCGAGATAACTGTATGTTGCTTTGGATAAAAGCGTCTTTAAGCAATAAAACTCACAAATCAGAGACACTTCAGGTAAATGTTCTGTACTTAGAAAAACGTTCTCTAAATGGAACAGAACCCAGCTGGTGAAGGATGACGTTTCACAAGCATGAAAACAAGTGATTAAGAAACACCCACAGCAAACGCAGAGGATTATGCGATTGAATTCTCAAGCTGGACACGATGAAAGCAAAAAGTATGGATGACTCCTTCATTTCCGGGTGAGTTTTGTGGCGTTAGAAACTTTCCATCTCCTGCTGCCTTTCTGCCTCTACAAGGTTTTACTGTTTCACACATCATACTGGATACGACACCCACGACATACACAGTACAATCACATGACCCAGTGCAGCGATCTCAGTCAGGTAGTCTGGCTGTAGTCAGTAGTGTGTGTGTGTGTGTGTGTGATGCTGCACCTGCTCAGAGAACATTGGTCATGGTGTTGGCAGCGGGGGACTGATCGAAATGTAGAGACCGAGAAAATAAATAATACTGAGCTTCAGTCTGATCGATTGCACCCACTCTCACACCCACTCTCACTCACTCACCCACCCCTCACTCACCCACTCACGCACCCTCACGCTCACTCACTCACCCACCCTCACCCCCCCACACTCACTCTCACACTCACATACATTCACCCACCCTCACTCACTCACCCCCCACACTCACTCACATTCACCCACTCACCCACCCACCCTCACTCACTCACACTCTCACACTCACTCACCCACCCACCCACCCACCCACACTCACACACTCACTCACCCACCCACCCACCCACACTCACACTCACTCACTCACCCACCCTCACTCACCCCCCACACTCACGCTCACATTCACCCACCCACACTCACCCACCCACCCACACTCACTCACACTCACTCACTCACCCCCCACACTCACTCTCACACTCACTCACATTCACCCACTCACTCACCCACCCACCCTCACTCACTCACACTCTCACACTCACCCACCCTCACTCACTCACCCACCCTCACTCACACTCACGCTCACACTCACTCACATTCACTCACTCACTCACTCACCCACCCACCCACCCACACTCACTCACACTCACCCACACTCACTCACACTCACGCTCACACTCACTCACATTCACCCACTCACTCACTCACCCACCCACCCACCAACACTCACTCACACTCACCCACACTCACTCACCCACCCACCCACACTCACTCACCCACCCACACTCACTCACCCACCCACCCACCCACACTCACTCACCCACCCACCCTCACTCACTCACTCACTCACCCCCCACACTCACTCTCACACTCACTCACATTCACCCACTCACTCACTCACCCACCCACCCACACTCACTCACTCACAAAGTGAACATACACTTACAGAGTGATGGCAGTCTTGGGTTGTTAATGTTTTTTTTTTACAATCTGACGTTGCAGATTTTCAGCTGAAAGTTTGCAATCATGCCAAATGTATATTAATCTGGGTCAAACTAAACACCTTAAATGATTTTGGAACCTGGTGCTCAGGAACGCCGGATTAATTCTACAAGCTCTTCCACTGATCAGTAATGTTTGATGGAGTGAGTAAGGACGTGTCCCATCAATTTGGCCTGCGAGTGGTAGGATATTTTAACTGCCCCTATTTTAACTGCCCCTTTTTCAGGACAACAGGCTGAGAATAGAAACAAAAATTGAATGAGGGAACGAGCACTGTGAGGAAAGCCATTTTCACGTTGGTACTTCATAAAATCAGTTATTATTTTGTTTACAGGAAGAAATAAAGTAGTGTTAAAAATACAGTCTGGAACTTTAGGCATCATTTATAATATATATTAACAAATATGTGCCTCATACTTGTTAGTGTTTTGTAATGTTCTGCAACAGAACAGAAGCAGGTGGAAAAATCACAGAGAACCCATCAACGCCAAATCTGAAATAAGTGAATGTAAACTTTTGACTTCTTATACACACACGTGCACAACACCCACACAGGCGTCTCTCACACACACACACACACGCGCGAATGCACCCACGTGCACTCCAAAGCTTATGCAAACTTACATTTCATATTCTTGTTCTCTGCAGAGTGTAATATTAGAGATAAGTGGGAGTTTATCAGTCCAATGGGGGGGGAGGGAGGGGTAATGTGTGGTGGGTGTGTCCACGTTCCTCAGCCTTCCTGTCCAAAATCCTCAGTGAACTTCTTAACCTTCATCAGATCTTCAGAGTTCACTGTTGGCCGGGTGGTGGATAGAGAACGCATCATATCCGCCTGCGTGCGCACACACACACACACACTAATGGCATCTCCACGTCACTGTTTGCAGTTGTATGTGTGTCTGTGTTTATCTTACCATACACACTATAGGCTCCAAAAGTTTGTCTCCAGGAACCTCCATCCAGGTCATCTCTATAGCAGCAGGGTCGCCAGGAGAACACGGTGTCAGAAGGTCATCTACTATTAATGAAGGGTTACTGCGGCAAGGTCCTCGTACCTGCAGGTTCACCACAGCGACCAAGATCATTAACCAGCTGATGCAAATACTGTCCTAATACACACTACAAGCACCAGACTCTCACGATCACTACAGACCACACGAGAAGTATTACAACACTACAAATAAGTCAACACCAAATACACCGGTGGTCAATTGGGTGAAGGGGCAATTAAAACATCCATCCATTATCTACCGCTATATCCTCTATTAGGGTCACGGGGGGGGTTCCCATGCCCATCCAGGGGAGAACGTTTCGGGCGCTGGGCAGATACACCCAGTACAGGATGCCAATATGTCGCTGGGCACACACTCACTCACACAAACACACTCTATATGGGGCAATTTGGAGAATTCAATTGACCTTGATCCATGTTTTTGGACTGCGGGAGGAAACCGGAGAACCCGGAGGAAACCCACGCGGACACGGGGAGAACATGGAAACTCCACCCAGAACCGGGATTTCCTAGTGCTGAGAGTAGAACGTGCTAACCACTAAGCCACCGTGCCGCCCCAAATAAAACATCAGTTATTTATTTATTTATGTCTGCAACACTGTATTTTTAAAAAAAAAAAGTCAATAGAAATATTAAGCTTGACTAATTAATTTATATATTTGTTTTTATTGTAAGGTTCAAAAAAGTGTGATAAACTGAAAGAGTGACTACATTATGGAAATACTGTACAATACATGTTCTGTATTCAGCCAAATGTTTCATTGTGTTTATTCATTTCAGTGCATCTACACACACACACACAGTGAAGACAGTGATTATATTTTTGATCTGGTGTAAATATGTTAAGTGTAAACCCTACGTCAGGTGTGTCCACACGTTTCTGCCCCAAGATCTACTTTTTCCATTGGACAGGTCATCGTGATTTACCAGGATTCATCTCTCTCTCTCTCTTTTTTTAAATTATTTTTTAAATGGTTTAATGTTGAAATCTGTTCACACTCATGTTCATTTTGTGGAAGCTCGGCTTCGGGTTGCCATTTTCAACGAACTTGCTCTTTTCTTAACACAATCCAGCAAATAGCATCGAGAGAATTTGGTTTAAATACAGCCTTTGGGTCAAGGACATGACACATATTTCCCCTAAATGACACCCCCCCCCGCCCCCAACACCACACTCATGACACAAGACGTTCATCAATTCATTATCTTCCGCTTTATCCTCTATTAGGGTCACGGGGGGGGGGGAGAACATGCCCATCCAGGTGAGAACGTCTCGGGCGCTGGGCTGATACACCCAGGACAGGACGCCAATCTATCACTGGGCACACACTCACACACACACACACACACACACACACACACACACACTCTATATGGGGCAATTTGGAGAACTCAATTGACCTTGACACGGGGAGAACATGGAACCTCCACCCAGATTGGTGATTAAAACCGGGAATCCCTAGTGCTGAGAGGAGAACATGCTAACCACAAAGCCACCAAGCTTTATATTATACTTGAATTATTATTATTAATTATAATCTCTTGTGGCTGAGATTTGATAAAGCTGTTAATGCTAAAGCATTTTTGTGTTTCACAGAGCCATTAAGACCTCTGTGTTTGATTAAAGAGTTTTTATTTTTAAGTTATTTTAATTCCAGACACAATCACATTAGAGTGAGAGTTTTTATATTAATCGACTAATCGGGAAAAAAAAAAATAAATAAATAAATCGTTTGATTAATCGATAGGAAATTAATCGTTAGTGCAGCCCTATATAAAAATACAATTCAACATCATCGGCTTTTGTCCAGACCAAGAGAACTGAAGCCACATGTAGGTGCTCTGGCCAGTTACATACTTGTTAAAGGTAATACAGAAGGTTCGAGAAGGTCACTCATTTTGTTTTCGAACCATTTAAACATAACAGAGTTTCTCTTGCATTCCAGTCTGTTGTTCGCATGCCTTAGAATCTGAGAAACAGAGTGTGTTGACATTCACACCCCACATGCAGATGTTCTCCAACTGATACTACTAAAGCAGCATGTTACGGTGTTGCACATATTTGAAGGCTGCCCCCTATCTGCCATTTAACAATATAACTTCTGTGGGAAAGCATGAAACTTTAGAAGACGCTGATAGATACTGACTCTGTCTCATTCTCCTTCAAGTGCAGTAGAAAGAGTGATGGCACATGTACATTTACTAAATAAATAAATTTGAGAAATAGCTTCTTTATCTGGCGGCACGGTGGCTTGGTGGTTAGCATGTTATCCTCTCAGCGCTAGGGATTCCCGGTTCGAATCCCCATCTGGGTGGAGTTTCCATGTTCTCCCTGTGTCCGCGTGGGTTTCCTCCCACAGTCCAAAAACGTGGATCAAGTCAGTTGAATTCTCCAAATTGCCCCATATAGAGTGTGTATGTCTGTGTGAGTGTGTGCCCAGCGATGGATTGGCGTCCTGTCCTGGGTGTATCTGCCCATTGCTTGAGACTCCCCTGGGTGGGCATGGGGAACCCCCCGTGTCCCTTAAAGAGGATAAAGCTGAAGATAATGGATGGAATGGATCTTTATCTGTTTGTAGTAACAAAACTATTGACACCTGGGTCAAAAAAAAAAAAAAAAAAAAACGAAGCAGAAGAAATTTTTACTTCGTAAAAATTTTGGTACTTAATTGTTCTGCCTGAATTTAACAGATGATCCAAAATGCAATGGGGCATTGAGACTAATAGAGAACATCGGAGTCCTCTATCCATCTATTATCTTCCGCTTTATCCTCCAATAGGGTCGCGCGGGGTGGGGGGGGGGGGTTCCCCATTCCCATCCAGGGGTGAACGTTTCAGGCGCTGGGCCGATACACCCAGGACAGGGCGCCAATCTATCGCTGGACAAACACTCACACAAACACACTCTATATGGGGCAATTTGGAGAACTCAATTGACTTCATCCATGTTTTTGGACTGTGGGAAGAAACTGGAGAACCCCACGCAGACACGGAGAGAACATGAAAACTCTAAACCACCGTGGCACCCTTCCTTTTAAACTATACAGAATTAAAAGCTGTGAGGGGGTGGTAGCTCAGTGGTTAGGGTGTGGGTTCAAATCCCAGGTCCACTGAAGTTACCAATGTGGGTCCTCGAGCAAGACCCTTAACCCTCATTGCTTCAGGGATGTTGTGGCCCACTCTGTGCTCTGACCAATGAAGTGGGATATTTGTAAGTCGCTTTAGATAAAAGCATCTGCTAAATAACCACATTTAATTTAATCTGAAGAAGCAATTATCAGCATGTCTTCAGCACCACCAGCCTACTGCAGGATGTATAATACCCATATTTAAAGGTGTGTGTGTGAGTGTGTGTAGGGAGTCACCTTTTTAAAATGTGTGGCAGACTGCACTTTGCGGACTGGCTGCATGAGAGCGTCTCTGACAATAATGCTGATGTCAGCTCCTGAGTAACCGTCTGTTTTGCGTGCGAGCTCACGCAAGTCCGCCTCGTTCAAACTGTGAGGAGTGTTCCCTAAATGCAGCCGGAACATGGCGGCTCGGGCGGGCTCCTCAGGGAGAGGGATGTAGATCCGCTTCTCAAACCTGCAGGAAAAAAAAGAGAAGAAATCACACACATGCACAGACACACAAATGCAGAGACACACACGTATGCACAGACACACACGCACAAACACACAAATGCAAAGATGCCTACGTTCAAATACGTGCATGCACAGACACGCACACACAGACAAACAGAGGCACACACACACATACACACATGTGTGCACAGACTTGCACGCACAGACAATGAAAAGACACACGGCTGGGCACAGACACACAAATAAACAGACGTGCATGGACATGCACACACAGACAGAGACACGCAGACACAGACACACAAATGAACAGACGTGCACGGACACAGACACGGATATATGTGCATGCACAGACACACACACACACACACACACACACAGACACACGTGCACAGACACACAAATGCAAAGTTCTGCACAGACAAACAAGTGCATGCACTGACAATGCACAGACAGATGCACGCAGACACGGACAAGCGCAAACAAATGAAAAGATGCGCGCAGACACGCACAGACAAACACGCAGACACACAAATGAACAGACGTGCACAGACATACAGACACAGACACACAGACGCAGACATGCACACACAAATGAACAGACGTGCATGGACACGCAGACACAGACACGCAGACACAGACATGCACACACAAATGAAAAGACGTGCATGGACACGCAGACACAGACATGCACACACAAATGAACAGACGTGCATGGACACGCAGACACAGACACGCAGACACAGACACACAGATGCAGACATGCACACACAAATGAACAGACGTGCATGGACATGCACACACAGACAGAGACAGAGACACGCAGACACAGACGCAGAAACAGACACACAAATGAACAGACGTACACAGACCCACAAATGCAGTTGCACAGACACACACGTGCATGAGCAGACACGCACTTACAGACACACAAATGCAGATGCACACACAGACACACAAAGGTACAGTTCACTATGATTAGTATTTAAAAGACTGATATGTTTCAAAGTATGTTCATGGTTTAAACTTTATATGCACAAATGTTTTGGGACACAACTCTAACACAGAATTGAGGTTCTTCATTTAGTTCTATTGCAACAGTTGAAGAAAATCAGGGTTGGTTCCACCCCAGTGCTCACTGAGTGGACAGCTATTTAATTTGAACCTGACATCAGTTATAAAGGAGGAGGAAACCCACATAGATAAGAGAAAACATGTAAAGGAATCACTATCAGCAGCCAGGAGGACAGTCTGGGTCCTTTTAGACAAACAGCCCTACACAGTTTAATAACATCCTTGTGATTAGGAACTAATAAAAGACAAGATGGCCTCGTGACACTGACCTCCTTCTAATGGCGGCATCAAGAACCCATGGGATGTTTGTGGCTCCCAGTACCAAGATCTTATCATTGTTATTTCCAACACCTTTGAGAAATCAGAGCAATAAATACATCTCAATAGAGGAAAGAGGAAAGATCGAAGGGCAGTATGGCATCGATAAACCCATGTTTGTAAGAAAACAAAGGCTTTAGTTTGTAATGCTGTGCTATAAATGATATCAGAGATCATGCAAATGATCATCACTCACTCACCCTGCATCTGTACAAGAAACTCCGTTTTAATTCTGCGAGCAGCTTCACTTTCGTTCTCACTCCTCGAACCACACAGAGAATCCACCTCATCAATGAAGATGATGGATGGTTTACGCAAACGTGCCAATTCAAACAGATTCCTCACCAACCTGAGAGAGACAGAGAGAGAGAGAGAGAGGACCATTGAGGGGGGCAGAAAAAGAAACAGATAAAAACAGGGACAGAGATGCAGATAAAGATGGAGAAATAACAGGAAAACAGACAAAGAATAAGAAAGGGAGAGAAACAGCAAAACAAAGAGACACAGAAAAATACAGAGAGAGAGAGAGTGATAAAGAAGAAAAAACATCAGCAGAGAGCGAGATGGAGAAGAATAATAAACTATACAGTCCAGTATAAAACTCTCCATCCATTATCTTCCGCTTTATCCTCTATTAGGGTCGCAGTGGGGTTCCCCATGCCCATGTAAGGGAGAACGTTTTGGGCGCTGGGCAGATACACCCAGGATAGGGCGCCAATCTATCATTGGGCACACACTCATACACACACACTCTATATGGGGCAATTTGGAGAATTCAATTGACTTGATCCATGTTTTTGGACTGTGGGAGGAAACTGGAGAACCCGGAGGAAACCCACGCGGACACGGGGAGAACATGGAAACTCCACCCAGATTGGGATTAGAACTGGGAATCCCTAGCGCTGAGAGGAGAGCACTAAGCCACCGTGCAAAACATTTAGTATTATCAATAGGGGTGAGCTGCAATATTCGCTGATTCGACGATTCGTTTCAGAGAACCGTAGTCGACTATGAACCTCATAGTCGAATGTACCATTTTGACCACATGGGGGTGCCCATGGCTGCTGCTAAGCATTAGTTTTTACATGAAATGTCTTTGTTTTCGTTATGAATATAGCCTTTTGTCAAATAAAATCATCCTAATTTCTGCGCTTTAACCCATTTACGGTGCTCTAGAAAAACAAGTAAAATATAAAAAAAATCTTTTTTTCACGCTTATAGCGTCGTCATGTGGTGAAATTTTAACTGATTCGATAGGGAAAATCTGACGAATCAGATTCAACTACGAAAATCCTTAGTTGAAGACAGCCCTAATTATTACATCACCACTTTAATTTCAGTGCAACATAAAACCAACACTGTTCCACATATACAAATAACCTAATGTAACATTGCTGTGTTATAATATAGAAAAGCCCACAATTTCTATTTACTATATATATATATATATATATATATATATCTCATTTTAAAATGAGATGTGCTTATGAAGCAATAAAAGTATGAGAGAGCATGCATTATTGTGAATAAATCACGGGAAAGAGGTGTTGTTAGGCACGAAATGTACCGGAGTACAGTTACACCTCTCTCCAGTGATTATTTCACATTAAAACACTCAGAAGCATGTGTTATTTTCAGTAATGTCATAGCTGAACAAACGGCTGAGCCAATCAGATTTAAGGACCGGTTTTATGACATGTCATAGGTCACTGCATGCAAGTTATGTTAAGTATTGTGTGTGTCTGTGATTTGTCTTACTTCTCACTCTCCCCGAGCCACTTGGACATTAGATCAGAGGATGAAACAGAGAAGAAGGTGGAGTTGTTGGCTTCTGTGGCTACAGCTTTAGCCAGATAGGACTTTCCTGTTCCTGGTGGACCAAACAGCAGAATTCCTCTCCATGGAGTACGCTTACCTGTACCACACACATACACAAACACAAACACAAACACACACACACATATATATATATCAGAAAAGAATTTCACTGCTGGCTCTACCGTCTACGCATGTGACTAATAAATTTGATTTGATATGATTTGATTTGGGGCGGCAGGGTGGCTTAGTGGTTAGCACGTTCTACTCTCAGTGCTAGGGATTCCTGGTTCGAATCTCAATCTGGGTGGAGTTTCCATTCCTTCCCACAGTCCAAAAACATGGATCAAGTCAATTGAATTCTCCAAATTGCCCCATATAGAGTGTGTGTGTCTGTGTGTGTGTGAGTGTGTGTGTGTCCAGTGATAGATTGGCACCCTGTCCTGGGTGTATCTGCCCAGCGCCCGAAACGTTCTCCCCTGGATGGCCATGTGGAACCCCCCTGCGACCCTAATATAGGATAAAGTGGAAGATAATGGATGAATGATTTGATTTTAAACAGGTTGCCAGGTAGTATTAAATTTAGTACTGCAGCCAGCCACTAAAATATTTTTTTTACTATAAATTAAACTATAAATTGCTGACGAGAGGAAAATATTTTAAGTTTATTTTTTAAGTGGAATAATATTTCTGTCTGTTTTTGGTTCCTATTCATGTTCAGAAAACATTTACTTTTAGTGTGTTCAGTAAATGTTCATCCTGTTCGGCCCGTGACCTAAAGTGTGGTTTGAGTTTTGGCCCCCGGTGCAGTTGGGTTTGGCCCCTCCTGTGCTAGGGTTTCTTTCTTAAAAACCAAGAGCACTAATTTTTCCTTGCCACTGTTAATATGTCTTGTTTTTTATGAGTTTGGACTTGTAAACAACCCTGTAAACCTGCTCTGAGACAATGAGCTATTGTAAAATCCATCCATTATCTTCTGCTTTATCCTATATTAGGGTCGTGGCGGGGTTCCCCATACCCATCCAGGGGAGAATGTTTCGGGTGCTGGACAGATACACCCAGGACAGGGCGCCAATCTATCACTGGGCACACACATACACACACTATATGGGGCAATTTGGAGAGTTCAATTGACTTGATCCATGTTTTTGGACTGTGGGAGGAAACCGGAGAACCGGGAGGAAACCCACGCAGACACGAGAACATGGAAACTCCATCCAGATTGTGATTCGAACCGGGAA
The DNA here is from genome assembly GCA_019802505.1 of Corydoras sp. C115. Lineage (NCBI taxonomy): Eukaryota > Metazoa > Chordata > Actinopteri > Siluriformes > Callichthyidae > Corydoras > Corydoras sp. C115. The sequence continues at coordinate 39,059 of JAFMOC010000434.1, forward strand.
TCCCTAGCACTGAGAGGCGAACGTGCTAACCACTCAGCCACCATGCCACCCTATAGTAAAATGCTTTCTATAAATAAATTAACTTAAAATTATGTGGGTGGCACGTTGGCTTAGGGTTCTCCGGTTTCCTCCCGCAGTACAAAAACGTCCAAAGAGTGTGTTCTTGTGTGTGTGTGTCTGTGTGAGTGTGTGCCGATAGATTCTTGCCCTGTCCTGGGTGTATCTGCCCAGCGCCCGAAACGTTCTCCCCTGGATGGGCAGTGGATGGAATTAAAATTAAAACCACAGCATACTATGTTATCCAATATGAAACTGGAGCCAAACAATGGGAGGAAAATAGATAAGCTACAACCCCAAAAATAAAAAATATGAATATATCCAACACCAAATAACAATTATATTCAATGAACAGCAAAAGTGAGGTGACACCGATGTTGGTTAAAGGTCAGATGTACTGTGTAAATACAAAACTCTTAATGAAAGAGCTTAAGTGAGTTAAATTAAATTAAATTAAATTAAATATATAACCTACTGTGAAGAAGCTGATATGTAAAGGTGGTGAGAGTAATCAGAATGATGAAGTAAGCATACCTGTGAACAGGTGAGGGAATTTAATGGGCAGAATGACAGCCTCCTTAAGTGCTTCCTTGGCTCCTTCTAATCCTGCTACATCACTCCAACTCACATTGGGTTTCTCCATCACTATAGCTCCTGTTCACACACAGGTACACACCAACATACACAAATGTTAACAATCTTGGAGCATAGTCAATCCACCAATTACATTCTGTCCTAGTATTGAGTGCTGTGGTGAAAATCATTCAACCCCAATTTATTAAATACATGTTACAACTGGTAGACCAAAGCTGCTGAATATAAATCCGTGTTTATCACAACAGCAGGAGCATGAAACCAATCGTGTAGCTGGATCATTTGTGATCTTTATAGTGTGTGTATTTGTGAGATGCCATCCATCCATTTATCCATCCATTATCTTCCGCTTGTCCGGGGTTCGGGTCGTGGGGGCAGCAACCGAAGTAGGGAGACCCAGACCTCCCTCGCCCCAGCCACCTCCACCAGCTTGATTGGGTGAACCCCGAGGCGTTCCCAGACCAGCTGAGAGATATAATCCCTCCAGCATGTCCTGGGTCTTCCCTGGGCTCTCCTCCCAGCTGGACTTGCCTGAAACACCTCCCTAGGAAGGCGCCCTGGAGGCATCCTTACCAGATGCCCGAACCACCTCAACTGGCTCCTTTCTATTTGTGAGATGGGTTTAGTGTATTCAGTGTGTGTAATCTTAAAAGCCACTAATATTAATATAGAACAATTGATGCTCAATGTCTGAACCACTCAGTCTCCGAAAGATGTGGAGATGTGACCTGTGCAGCAGTCATTCTATATAAATGGGCTTGGTCTTTTTTAAGCTAATTTTAGGAAAAGAGGTGTGGCCTCTGTATTTGTTAGTCTCACTGAAGAAGGTGTGGTCCACAATCTGGTGGTATCTGTAAAGGGTGTGACCTCTGAGTCTCAGTAAAGGGTGTGGCCTCTGAGTCTCAGAATCAGTAAAGGGTGTGGCCTCTGAGTCTCAGTATCAGTAAAGGGTGTGGCCTCTGAATCTCAGTAAAGGGTGTGGCCTCTGAATCTCAGTAAAGGGTGTGGCCTCTGAATCTCATTAAAGGGTGTGGCCTCTGAATCTCAGTAAAGGGTGTGGCCTCTGAGTCTCAGTATCACTAAAGGTTGTGGCCTCTGAATCTCAGTAAAGGGTGTGGTCTCTGAATCTCAGTATCTGTAAAGGGTGTGGCCTCTGAATCTCATTAAAGGGTATGGCCTCTGAATATCATTAAAGGGTGTGGCCTCTGAATCTCAGTATCAGTAAAAGGTTTGGCCTCTGAATCTCAGTATCTGTAAAGGGTGTGGTCTCTGAATCTCAGTATCTGTAAAGGGTGTGGCCTCTGAATCTCATTAAAGGGTATGGCCTCTGAATATCATTAAAGGGTGTGGCCTCTGAATCTCATTAAAGGGTGTGGCCTCTGAATCTCAGTATCAGTAAAGGTTGTGGCCTCTGAATCTCAGTAAAGGGTGTGGCCTCTGAATCTCAGTATCTGTAAAGGGTGTGGTCTCTGAATCTCAGTATCTGTAAAGGGTGTGGTCTCTGAATCTCAGTATCTGTAAAGGGTGTGGCCTCTGAATCTCATTAAAGGGTGTGGCCTCTGAATCTCATTAAAGGGTGTGGCCTCTGAATCTCAGTATCAGTAAAACGGGTGTGGCTTCAGTACACACTCTCATTAGTAAAGTTTTGGCCTTTCTACAGATTAATCTTAAAAGAAATGTTGGTTATGAATCTGTTCTGTCTGGAGTGATAAGGGTGAGGGATGAATCGCACTCACCCATCAGATGTTCCTGCAGTTTATTTTTCTCTGGGTTTCCTCCCTCACCATCACTGTCACTCCTAACAGTACACACACACACACACACACAAGAGAAAGACACACAGAGACAGACACAGACACACAAGAGAAAGACACACACACACACACACACACACAATCATTAACACATCAGTGTAAAGTGATCAGGTATAGCACAGAGGGAGTAATTTACAACAATTTACTTGTCATTGCTTTGCGTCTCCTTCACAGGTTTCTTGCCCTGCTTGTCCTTGTTTTTCAGGTAATCTTTGAGTTTCTCTGCTCTGTCCAGGTACTGCACACACCGTCCTCTGATACTTTCCTTTGACTTGTCACTGTGCGCCTCATCTGCACAAACCCAATTCAAAACATAAACAGCATAAATACAAAAAACACACATCTTAAATCATGAATGTGTGGATCAAATCTGCCCCACTCACACTTGATGGCATGTAGGAAATATTCCACGGCATGCTGGTAGAGCCGTAGTGCCTCTTCATAGTTTTTGGCTTTGTCCTCCTCTGTAGCTTTGGTTACCAGATCGATCGCTTTCTGCAGATCAACCACACAAATCTTGAGGATACGGCTGTAAACCCGTTTTTTTCATTACGAGACACCTTCACATATATCTTTGCAACTTTGCAGAAAGGATTGTACGTATGAATTTCTTTGAAAATGTTGTACGTAGAAAATGTATTGAAACATTAAGGATTAGCGGATAGGCTTAGTGGTTAGCACGTTCGCCTCTCAGAACTAGGGATTCCTGGGATTCCCCCCCACGACCCTAATAGAGGATAAAGCAGAAGATAACGGATGGATGGATAATTGGAAAATGAATTTGATTTTTAATAGGATGACGATCAGTTGAGTGAGGGTTATATTTTTATTGAATGAACAGGGATCCAAACAGTCTGCTCATTAAAAGTACATCATAACACCAACAAAGACGATTTACAAGGAGCACAGATAAAGAGTTCTTGATGCTCATTGGGCTGGGAAAGGACACAAACCCTCTAACAAATTTAGACTCCACCAATCCAAGGTCCTTTATTGCATGCGCTAGGAGTGGACAACCAAAGAGAAGTGGACAACAACTATCCATCCACCCATCCATTATCTTCCGCTTTATCCTATATGAGGGTCGCGGGGGGTTCCCCATGCCCATCCTGGGGAGAACGTTTCGTGCGCTGGGCAGATACACCCAGGACAGGGCACCAATCTATCACTGGGCACACATTCACTCACACAAACACACTCTACATGGGGCAATTTGGAGAACTCAATTGATCCATGTTTTGGAAACCGGAGAACCCGGAGGAAACCCACGCTGACACGGGAGAACATGGAAACTCCACCCAGATTGGGATTTGAAACGGGAATCCCTAGTGCTGAGAGGAGAACATGCTAACCACTAAGCCACCGTGCCACCCACAGACAACAACTAAAGTCCATAAAATCCACTTTAACATATCTTTAAACAACCATTATGTTCATGACAAGTTGCAAGGAACAGAGCAATGCTTCCTAAAAATAGCATTGCTGCCCAGTTTCAGCCAGAAAGTTATTGGAACGATGTTTCGTCTATAGATGTGAGCAAAGTAGATATTTTTGATTAAATGAGAATAATTCACAGTGGCACAGTGGCTTAATGATTAGCATGTTCTCCTCTCAGGACTAGGGATTCCTGGTTCGAATCCCAATCTGGGTGGAGTTTCCATGTTCTCCCCGTGTCCACGTGGGTTTCCTCCGGGTTCTCCGATTTCCTCCCACAGTCCAAAAACATGGATCAAGTCAATTGAATTCTCAAAATTGCCCCATATAGTGTGTGTTTGAGTGAGTGAGTGTGTATCCAGTGATAGATTGGCGTCCTGTCCTGGGTGTATCTGCCCATCGCTCGAAACGTTCTCCCCTGGACGGGCATGGGGAACCCTCATTCACTGGACTATATGTAATGGACTTCTATATAGTTTCAAGTTGTTAGAGTTTTTCCATTTGTTAAATATAGTCACCCAATCTCGACACTCTCTGTACATGGCTGTTCTACACTGCTGCTGCTGCTGACCCCCCCCCCCCCGCTCAAGGAGGATGAATCCCCCACTGAGTCTTGGTCCTCACAAGGTTTCTTCCTTAAAATATCAACATAACAGGGAGTTTTTTCTTGCCACTGTCTCTTCATCTTGCTCTTTGGGGGTTTAAAGGCTTATAACTCTGTAAAGCTGCTTTGTGACGATGTACTGTTGTAAAAAGCGCTCGAGAAATAAATTACTTGAACTTAAACTTACTTGATTCAACAAAAAAAAAACCTCATCTCATCTGTTGTAAACAGTGGTGGTTGTCTTATGGTTTGGGCTGATTTGCTGCAGATCAAGACAGCTTGCCGTCATTCATAGAACACAGACTTTTAAAATGAACAAATTCTACAGAAAAACTTTTAGGACATCTGTTCATGAGCTGCATCTTATGAGAATGAGTGACCTTGAGAACATAAGTCATTCCACTACAAAAACACTTACAGCTAATGCCTCAAATGACCTGTAATAAAGGTCAAATTTATTCCCTCTAGATAAAGGTGCAGATCTCAGGCTTGATGGTGTTGGTGATGGTGCTGGCATTTCACCTCTTCACCCAGATCCATTATTGCTAGAGGGTGTGGCACTGAAATGATGCTGTTCCAGGGAGCACTCTCAACTAAGTACCCTGCAGTATCTGCCCCATTTAGTTCTGCTGCTCTAGTCAGTGATGCCGGAGTCACATGATGCACTGTGTCAATCAAATTCTGATTATTATTTAAATACTGTCCATTATCAGCTCTAACTGCTTTCCTTGTCAGTTTCTTTTAGTTTCCTCAGCGTGTGGTCAGCTCTTCATTCATGGTTCTGCTGAAGCTCTGTGGCTACGATGATTACTGGATGGAACCTGGATTTTTATTGGACTGGCAGTCCTGGCAAGACGCCCTCAATGGAATTATATAGTTTTCAATTGTTAAATACGGGTCACATGATCATCACACAATCTGTACATGGCTGTTCTACACTGTTGATGCTGCCCCCCCCCCCCCCCCCCCCGCTCAAGGAGGATGAGTCCCCTACAGAGCCTTGGTCCTCACAAAGTTTCTTCCTTTAAATAATTTTTCTTGCCACTTTCGTTTCGGCTTGCTTTTTGAAGGTTTAAAAGCTTACAACAACATAAAGCTGCTTTGTGACAATGTATTATTGTAAAAAAGTGCTCTATAAATAAATTACTTGAACCCGATATTTTGCATCTTGCGGCTCGTGCCACTAGAAGGCCACCTACACGGTTACCTCCCAGTTACTTGATGTTTACTGGTTATTTCCCCGTATGTTGTCTGTTGCATTGTTCCTTTCCATTAATTGAATGTTAATTTTCCTGTATATTCCATCCATTCATTATCTCCCGCTTTATCCTCTATTAGGGTCACGGGGGGGGGTTCCCCATGCACATCCAGGGGAGACCGTCTCGGGCGCTGGGCAGATATACCCAATCTATGCAGGACAGGGCGCCAATCTATCACTGGGCACACACTCACTCACACAGACACGCACACATACACACTCTATATCGGGCAATTTGGAGAACTCAATTGACTTGATCCATGTTTTTGGACTGTGGGAGGAAACCGGAGAACCGGGAGGAAACCCACGTGGACATGTAGAGAACATGGAAACTCCACCCAGATGGGGATTCGAACCGGGAATCCCTAGTGCTGAGAGGCGAACATGCTAACCACTAAGCCACCGTGCTGCATCCTGTATATTGTCTTGTATTTATTGTAATTCTTGTTTTGCACAATATATTTGCATGCATGATGCATGTTGGGTTGTGTAGTTGCTGTTTTGTGTAGCACCCTTGTTCTGGAGAACGCCATTTCATTCCACTGTATACTGCACACCAGATTATATTGTTGGAATAACAAATAAAATACTTGAACACTTGACAGACCTAAAGCAATTAGTTCATGGGAGAAAACCCACCAACATTATATATATTTTTTTTATTTTTATTTTTTTATAAAAGAATGTGTTAAAATTACTCCAAGTCAATGTGAAGGACGAATCAATAATTGCTGGAAACAGCTGGTTACAGTTTCTGCAGTAAGCAGGAGTCACACCAGATACTTTTACCTTTTTCACAGAAATTCTGGATTATTTTCCAAAATTATTAAATGACCAAGTCTGATATTTCTCTCTCATCTGTTTGACTCAGTTCTCTACATATCCATTATCTTCCGCTTTATCCTATATTAGGGTTGGGGGGGGGGGGGGGGTTTCCCCAGGCCCATCCAGGAGAGAAGGTTTCGGGCGCTGGGCAGATACACCCAGGACAGGGCACAAATCTATCGCTGGGCACACACTCACTCAAGTTGCTCTATAAGTAAATTACTTAAACTTGAACTTGAACTTCATGTTTTTGGACTGTGAAATATCACAGAATATGGGAGTTGTAAACATGCCCATCCAGGGGAGAACGTTTCGGGCGCTGGGCAGATAGACCCAGGACAGGAAACCAATCTATCACTGGACACACACTCACACAGACACACTCTATATGGGGCAATTTGGAGAACTCAATTGACTTGATCCATATTTTTGGACTGTCGGAGGAAACCGGAGAACCCAGAGGAAACCCACGCGGACACGGGGAGAAGATGGAATTAACAGGGAATCCCTAGCGCTGAGAGGAGAACATGCTAACCACTAAGCCACCCAAATAAAGGTCTATATCAAACGAAATAAAATCAAAATAATCTTAATTTAGATAAATCATTTTAATTTAGATAAAATGGTCAGAATTCTGGACTAAAATGTCTAACATTACAAATTAGAATTCTGACGTTTTTGACATGTTAGACATTATCTAAGAATTCTGACTTTAAATGAATCAGATACAATGTCAGAATTCTGCCTTTCAATCTCAGAATTTTGACATCTTAGACATTTGATCTCAGAGATCTGACTTTTTGATCTGATCTGAGCTTAGAAATCAGAATTCTAAGATAATTCAGCTTTTTTTATTTATTAATAAATTAAACTAGACGTTTTCAGGACGTCAGTAAGCTCGTGTGCAGAGTCCGTAACAGCAAACTCACTGACATAACCACCGCATATATTCAGTATATAAGCGAAATAAACAGTTCATAAACGTATTTAGTGAAACAAACATAAAAAATAATAATAATAATAATTAGGAAACGGCTGACGTCTTTAGCTTCACTTTAGCATTCCACCGCTAACGCTCGCTCGGTTAACGGTACCTGTAATGTTGTCGTTGTCATTTCATCTCCTGTTATTTGTCGCCGCTGTCCAGTTCGACTTGTTTACAGCTCTGAAAGTTTATAATCTCTAGGTTTATAATCTCTCAATCTGAATGTAAACACGGCGCTCAAACCGACAGCTCGTTTGAAATCAAATCCATAGAATAAAGTCTGTCAGCTCCGAACGCCGCACGAAAACACTGAGGCGGCCGCGTCCCGATCCGACACGGCAGCGGTATGTAGGGTGCAGGATTCTAGTAGACTGCAGCGCAGACACGCACTCGCCCAAGAGTTTAGGTGTGTGATTTGTGACGCGTCAACCCAATCGCCTTGACGTCATTGCGATGGCGGAAGTGAATTCTGGCGTTTATTTAGGTGCGTTTGTATTCGACGCGTTTAAATAGTTTTAAAATTAAATAGTTTTTTTGTGTGCATATTTCTTCGTTATTTCTGCCTTATTTCTGCATCATGACCTGTGTTTTTAATCCAAAAAATAATAAGAAATAATTCGAATTATAGTATAGTATACTATCGTACAGCGTTAAATCAGATATGGCAGGAACATGCTACCACTAGAGGGCGCTAAGAATTAATTTATTCACTACTGTAACACAAAACTAACTAGAGCAATGGTGGGTAGAAAATAATATTCATCAAAATATTATAAATAATAAAAAAAAATATTATAAAAATATATCTTCTTAATTTCTCTGCAGTTTCTTACAAAGAATACTTTAGAATTTTTATATATATATATATATATATATATATATATATATATATATATATATATATATATATATACATACATACATTATCTTCCGCTTTATCCTCTATTAGGGTCCTATGTGGGGCTCCCCATGCCCATCCAGGGGAGAACGTTTCAGGTGCTGGGCAGATACACCCAGAACAGGGCGCCAATCTATCACTGGGCACACACTCACTCACACACACAGACACACTCTAGGGGGCAATTTGGAGAACTCACTTGACTTGACATGTTTTTGGACTGTGGGAGGAGGAGAACTCCACCCAGATGGGGATTCGAACCGGGAATCCCTAGTGCTGAGAGGCCAACGTGCTAACCACTAAATTTTATATATATATATATATATATATATATATATATATATATATATATATATATATATATATATACACACACACACACACACACACACACACATTTGGTCATTTAGCAGACACTATTGCAGACATACAAGGTGAGCACAGGGTTGGCTACATCATCCCTGGAACAATGAGGGTTAAGAGTCTTAAAGACCCACATTGGTATCTTCAGTGGCCCTGGGATATGAACCCACAACCTTCAGATTGCTAGCCCAACACTCTAACCATTGAGCTACCACACCTATTATATATGTTCCCGTGTCAGACTGAGGTCTCATATATTCCTTACATAACTTATTAAATATAGATAGATACATAGATAGATAAAAAGATATAGTTGATAGATAGATAGATGAAAAAATATAGAGATAGATATAGATATGGCAGCGGCACGGTGGTTTAGTGATTAGCATATTCTCCTCTCAGCACTAGGGATTCCCAGTTCATATCCCAATTTGGCTGGAGTTTCCATGTTCTCCCCGTGTCCTCATCAGTTTCTTGGGGTTCTCCGGTTTCCTCCCACAGTCCAAAAACATGGATCAAGGTAAATTGAATTCTCCAAATTACCCCATATATAGTGTGATTTTGTGTGTGTGTGTGTGTGTGTGTGTGTGTGTGTGAGTGTATGCCCAGTGATAGATTGACGTCCTGTCATGGGTGTATCTGCCCAGCGCCCAAAACATTCTCCCCTGGACGGGCATGTGGAACCCCCCCGCGACCCTAATAGAGGATAAAGCGGAAGATAATGGATGGATGGATACAGGGGTTTTTTAGGGTTTTGAAACATCAGGGGCTTTGTCATCTTTAAAAATTTCTCTTTCATGAGGGTATTTATCCATTATATCCGATATTTATCCGTATTCAAACTGTTGTTTCATTTTGTTTAATCATTTATTAGTTATATTGGATAAAATTAAATAATATGAAATATATCTGTCAGCAGTGGAGAGCACATTCAGTTTTAATAAATGATGGTTTTGGCTGAAAATGTTTGAATAAATGAACCTGAGCTTCGGCAGAAAAGCATGAATCTGTTTTACGAGTCCGTCGCAGATGAGACAGTTTAACAAGTTTTGTTTGAAATACCGTAAGTTTGCGACAGTTTGCGCCTTCAGAAAAAATCTGACGGTTTATGAAAGCTGAGAAGCTGCTCTTTACAGCCAACATACAGTTATTACGGTAACTTTACTCCCGCTGCTGGTGAAAAAAATCTCCCACACACACACACACACACACACAGTTTAGAAGCACAAAGAGCTGACGGTGACTCCATCGTTCGGTCCCACTGCTGGAGGAGAGGCTGCAGAGAAAGCAGCTCTTATTTGATCCGGGGCTACTGACAAAACCCCCGGGGCTATAGCCCCAAAAGCCCAGGTCTAACGACACCCCTGGATGGATATAAATATGGCAAATTGAAAGCTCTAAATTGCCCCATACAAACTGTGTTTGTGTGTGTTTGTGAGTGAGTGTGTGCCCACAAGTAGCCTCTTGTTTAATGAAATCCAAGTGGTGACCTTGGCTGTACATGCAAATGTACAGCCATAAAACTCAACCTTGGTAGCAAAAATTTATAAGGTGATAATTTATACAGCATGAATTCAGAGTGGTTACTAAATCTTCCTCACATTTATTACTTAGCATTAACATTAATTCATATTGTATAATCCTCAACATGTGACTGAATGTTCGGGTTCAGAATTCATTCATTTAGTATTAATAATCCATGTTTTTGGACTGTAAACCTGTAAACCACATGGGCACAGTGAGAATATGGAAACACCATCCAGATTGGGATTCCCCAGTGCTGAGAGGAGATCATGCTAACCACTAAGCCACCATGCCACCCATGTCTAATCTTTGTGTCATACTAGTTGAGAGTATGAAAGATTGGTGAAAGACTAGTGAAAGATTGGTGTCCTGTTCTGGGTGTATCTGCCCAGCGCCCGAAACGTTCTCCCCTGGATGGGCATAGGGAACCCCCCCGCGACCCTAATATAGGATAAAGCGGAAGATAATGGATGGATGGAAGGTTCTAAGCAATTTTAGGAGACACACTTGACAAAGTTCATCTCTAAATGAGAGAAAAGTAAGAATTACATCCAAGTCTCCTGAGACACCAAAATGAACATCTGACTAAAAAAAATCAGTGTTCAGTTCAGTAAAAAATATTAAAAAATGGTATAAAGAAACAGAGAGTAATAGTACTGCTACTAATGTTCACTGACAGCAGGTTTTTTTTTTTTTTTTTAAACTTTGTGTCTTCTTCAAAATGTTTGGTAATTGTGATGGAGCCATTCTATAGTTTCTGATTGGATTAAAAAAATAAACTTCAGATTGTTACCGATATCACATTAAAATATTCCACATTTGATTGACTCAACTGAGCTTATTAAGCTTATTTTTGTGTTCACCCATGTAGGTCTGTACTGATCTGTCTGTCTGTCTCTCTCTCTACATTTACATTTATTGGACGCTTTTATCCAAAGCGACTTACAAGGTGAGCACAGGGTTAATCACAACATCCCTGGAGCAATGAGGGTTAAGGGTCTTGCTCAAGGACCCACATTGGTAACTTCAGTGGACCTGGGATTTGAACCCCCAACCTTCAGATTGATAGTCCAACACCCTAACCACTGAGCTACCACTCACTCTCTCACCCACACACACTGACACACGATTCCATTCCATCCATTATCTTCCGCTTTATTCTCTATTAGGGTGGGAGGGGGTTCCCCATGCCCATCCAGGGGAGAACGTTTCGGGCGCTGGGCAGATACACCCAGGACAGGGCACCACTCAATCGTTGGGCACACACTTACTCACACAGACACACTATATGGGGCAATTTGGAGAACTCAATTGACTTGATCCATGTTTTTGGACTGTGGGAGGAAACCGGAGAACCCGGAGGAAACCCACGTGGACACGGGGAGAACATGGAAACTCCACCCAGATTGGGATTCGAACCGGGAATCCCTAGAGCTGAGAGGAGAACATGCTAACCACTAAGCCACCGTGCCGCCCTTGACACACGATCAGATCACTTAATCTAAATGAACTCAGACATAAACAAGACGTAATAGAGAAACATTACTTTATTATAAACATGTACATATAACGAGGATAAGTTTGCATAACTGAGTGCGGCAGTGAGGTTTAATATAAACAGATGTGCAGCAGCAGCATGTGGATATGTGATTTGTCTCAGCACGATTGTGTAAACGCAAAGCTGCAAGTTCAAACTTTGGTGACTGACCATTTTAAAAAGAGTTACTCAGTAACAGTTCGGATTATAATCACATTCATACATAAACTACAATGATTACAAAATCTTCCTTACATTCAGCATTCAGCACAAACACAGATGCATATACTGTGTGTGTGTGTGTGTGTGTGTGTGAAAGAGAGAATATCGTCATGGGAAGTAAAGTACACCCTTCTTTAAAAGTTTAATAACCAGGGCCTAAAGAGATATGGCCAGTTATTAAAGCTGCAAACCAATACAGCAAACCTGAGGGTAAGACGAGGAACAAGCAGAAAAATTCGAGAACATGGCTTAAGATTGTTAAATTTACACATACACCAAAACAGTTTCATGTTTCAGACAATATTGTTCGGAAAATCATACACACAACCGTCAAGCACGGTGGTGGATCTATGATATGGTTTAGTGCGGTGATATTTTACAATGGAGACCAACAATGTTAATAATGCATTGGGAATCACTTTGGGAATGTTGAAATGTTTTGGCTTTGTGCTGTTACTATGATTACATTTCTCCTTCACTAAGTTCCGTTGCATTGTTTAACTTTGTTTTGGTGTATATGATTGACACCGCGATTGTATTCTTTGATGTGTAAGCAATCTAATAGGTTGTGATTGTAAAACAGTGATTATTGCTTCATTCTTAATAAACAGCAAGTTAAAAAAAAACATGTATAGTTAAAAACATACAGACCAGAAGACAGAAAGTCCCAGAAATGTCTTAAGACTAATTTAAGAGCATCTATTAAGAAGTTTATACAGACCGAGTCGAGTCGAGTATACCAGCGAATCAGATCCACCACTGTTACACAAAAAAAATGTTGAAAGTAGTCCAAACATCGACTACTTTAAAGTTCTGGGGAGGGATCTTTAAGCAAGATTTGTGTACGTTGTAACCACAACCCTATTTTTTTTTTCCGTAACAACGATGGATGGGGTGGCACGTTGGCTTAGTGGTTAGCATATTCTCCTCTCAGCACTAGGGATTTTCAATTCAAATCCCAATCTGGGTGAAGTTTCCATGTTCTCCCCGTGTCCATGTGGGTTTCCTCCAGGTTCTCCGGTTTCCTCCCACAGTCCAAAAACATGGATCAAGTCAATTGAATTCTCCAAATTTAGAGTGTGTGTGTGGGTGTGAGTGAGAGTGTACCCAGTGATAGATTGGTGTCCTGTCCTGGGTGTATCTGCCCAGCGCCCGAAATGTTCTCCCCTGGATGGGCATGGGGAACCCCCCCCCCCCCCCCCCACCCCCCCACGACCCTAATAGAGGATAAAGAGGAAGATAATGGATGGGTGAAACTCGTCTTTTTCATGTGAAGGCATGCCGAATTCGTAAGGACATTCATTTTAGAATCGGCGTTTAATTTAATCGGAATTTAATATTCTGCCAATACACTGAAAATAGAGCTTTTTAGAAAGTATGCCTGACTTTTTCTGTAAACTTTAAAAAAAACTGCCAAAACAGACATTAACAATCCAAGTCAAAAGTTTGGACACACCACAGTGACACTGCTGGGATACATCCACCAAATGACCCCTGCTCTGTGGTGGTACTATTGGGGTTTCTGATCATTAGAACAGAGTGAAGGGGATGTACACAGTATGTACTGTAGAACTAAAACAGATGGACTACAGAATGGAATTGTAGAACTACAAAGTCCATCTTCACAGGAAGTGGAACTGAGAACATGGACAATATGTGGAACAAAAAGGAGGCATGTCCAAAAAGTGAGTGTGTGCCCAGCGATAGATTGGCGCCCTGTCTTGGGTGTATCCTGGGTGTATTTGCCCAGCGTCCTAAATGTTACCCCCTGGATGGGCATAGGGAACCCCCCCCCCCTTGCGACCCAAGCAGAGGATTAAGGCATAAGATAATGAATGAATGAATAAATGGAACTGGTATGAAGTGCATTGATATAATTTCATGTCTTGTGTTTTTGGATGTGGGAGGAAACTGGAGACCCTGAAGAAAGGGCCGGTGTTCGTCTCACTGGGAATCGAACCTGGGACCTTCTTGCTGTGAGGTGGAAGCACTAACCCTTGCGCCACCATATTGCCCCACGTTATGATGCCCTCATAAACATAAAAACAATATAAAAGGAGGGTGCACTTTCTTTCCACCCGTGTCTTTATGATGCATATATGTGGATAGAACTCCATAGAGATAGAACTACGCCTCCGTAACAATAATGCACTTATTGGAATGTGATATGTTTATAATCAAGAGTGTATATAAGGTCACATCCACGCACGTTCTCCACGTCACACCACTCAGTAGGGATGGTTATATCGGGCAGGACTAATCCCATGAGCATCAGATTCAAATCTATTCATATCACTTGGGTCAGTCACTCTTAACAAAGCTCGTCAGAGGGGAGATGTCAGCGACATGTGACCGAATTGAAGGAATGTTCTAGATCGTCCCGCTGCATTTAGCACACACTGGAGGAGTGGTTTAGACCACACTGGAGGAGTGGTTTAGACCACACTGGAGGAGTGGTTTAGACCACACTGGAGGAGTGGTTTAGTGAAATGAGACGGTAACGAAACCCTGATCTGGTTTTAAAACTTCATCAGGGATCTGGAATAGAGGGAACGCATCTGATCTAGCACCTCATCGTTATGTTCTGTTTGGTATAAAATCCTGAGATGGACTTCAACGGTAATAATGATCGCTTAAGAACAAATCAAACCACATAATATAGAATCTATTTTGTTTTATTATAAAACGGGTAGTTCCGGTCCTTCACTCTGATTGGCTGAGCCGTTTGTCCAGCCGTGATATTATTGTCAATAACACACACCTCTTTATATTCGTATCAAAGCGTGAGATACAATACATTATTTTAAATCATAAAATACAGATTAAATTTCCTTATGAGCACTAAACTTTTTTTAAAATTGTGTTTTGTAATTTGACCACTAGATTGGAGCATTTGATTGTTAAAGAAACAAGAATCCTGTTACTCAGTGATCAGTGTTCACTTTAAAACGTTACTAGATTACGTTACAGGAGACAAGATTATGTTTTTTTTTGCTTTCAATAAACGCATCTATAAATCAAACCATGTTTTTTTATTATAGTGTGTTTGTAACGGTTTAAAAAAATCAATAAGAAACTCGAGGTTGTGTATTATTGTGAATAAATCATGGGAAAGCGTTGTTCCTAATAACACATGCCCTCTCGTTCCTTATTGCTTTATTTATAAAATGGATAGTTCCGGTCCTTAAATCTGATTGGCTGAGCTGTTTGTTTGGCTGTGACATTACTGAATTTAACGCGCACCTTTGAGCACTTCACATTCGTTTCAATGCTTGATTTACAATACATTACTTTAAATTATAAAACAGATTAATATAAACAGCGAGCCGATTCCTGATGAGCCCCAAGCCTGTTGCAGCTGTTTTTCAAAATAAATTGTTCTGTATTTGGTCACTATAATAGCAGTTTTTGCTTGTTAGAGAAACCAGTATCCTGTTACTCAGCGAGAAGCATTTACTGTAAAATCAAATTATATAACGACGTGGAAGATTATTAACGATTTTGCTTTTAATAAATGCATTTATGAATCAAACCTCTGACCGCCTCACATTCGTATCAATGCGTGAAATACAATACATTATATTAAATCATAACGTACAAATTAATATAAAAAGTGAGTCGATTCCTGATGAACCTCAAGCCTGTTGCGGCCGTTTTTGATAAACTGCGTTCTGTAATTTGGTGACTAGATGGCAGTATATGATGATTAGAGAAACCAGAATCCAGTTACTCGGCAATCAGTGTTTAAAAACCGAACTAGATTACGCTGTTTTATTATAGTGTGTTTGTAACAGTTTTATAAAAGCAATAGTTTTCGAGGTTGTGCATTCACAATAACACACCCTCGTCCTTATTGCTTTATTATAAAACGGGTAGTTCCTGTCCTTCAATCTGATTGGCTGAGCGGTTTGTCAAGCCGTGACATTATTGACAATAACACACACCTCTGAATGCTTCACATTTGTATCAATGCATGATATACATTTTTCTCCAGATGTTTTTTATAAACTGGGTTCTGTAATTTGGTCATTAGAAACCAGAATCCTGTTAATCAGCGATCAGCGATTCACAATAATGCATGCCCCCTCATACTTTATTGCTTTATTAAAGCTATATATTGTTCATGTTGGTAACGTTTTGGTTTGTTCTTAAGCATTTGTACTTCACAGCAGCTGTATGACGGCATTGTGTGCTTTACTACACTGCACTAAAGAAGTGCAAAACGAAGAAGCATCTTTTAATCATTATTAATTCTGACATGTAAGAAACAAATGAAATCTATTCTAGATTTTCAAAGACACCAGTATTTGTGCTGTATATATTTCAATTCACAGACTGACCACAAAATTGAAAGCAAGGCTGATTGTATATACGAAAATATTCTTTGAGAAAATAAAACCGCGCAAGTGCACAAGCATTTACCTGAAGTATCTTTCAGATAATAGCTATTGCTGGATTGAGATAGTCGTTCAAAAAGCATACAGTTGAGTGCAATTTTACAAACTTAATCGGAGATTCCGAAGATGAAGTTAAAGATCGAGCTTATGAAAATTCAAGCCTATTTGATTGTACATTGGCGCTGGGGGTTGGGTAGAAGAAGGGTGGACACGCTGATAAGGGAGATTAGCACACCTTATGCTGCCGCCTGATGACATGTGCAGCCTCATAAGCCGTGACATCACATGCCGCGGAGAGAGAGATTCTATAGACCACGAGCCGGACGTTTGGCTTTAAGATCCGCCCACATTAGTATTTAAAGTACATATTAAATAGCCGACTCCCGATGAGCACTAAGCCCGTTTTGGCAGTTTTTTTATAAACTGCGTTCTGTAATTTGGCCACTAGATGGCAATTTTTGGTCGTTAAACAAGAATCCTGTTACTCAGCAATCATTTTAAAAAACTGGACTAGATTACACCGCGAAAGCCAAATATTTTACAATTTTGCCTTCAGTAAACGCGTTTATGAATCAAACCTTGTTTTTTATTTTAAAATATTTGTAATCATTTTATAAAAGCAATCTGATTGGCTGATCTGTTTGTCCTGTTGTGACATTAATGACAATGCGTGATATACGATACATTATTTTAAATTATAAAAAACAGTGAGGCGAATTCTGATGAGCATTAAGCCTGTTAAAGGCCGTTCCTGTTAGAAGAAATACTATATCATGATCTATATTCGTGCTACATTTGGTGCTAAAACCTGGGATGAGGACATGTGGCAGACGACGTCACCCGCATGCCCCCGGCTAAGCATTCTGCTTTCTCAGAGCACGAAGCGGAGTTGGCGGGGCAAGTGGAGGTTCTAGTGGTGTGTCGCTCATTGTGGGAAAACACCACCTGAGTGAAGGGGACCCGCCACTTTTGTGTGGCTGTGGGTGCGGAGGGACGTCTACGTGGACGAGGGTGGCCCACAAATGGCCCCACGCTGGAGAGATGAGTCAGAAGCTCGTGGGCAGACTGAGCCAGAGACTCTATTCCTCTCTCCACAGCAGCTTGTGCACATGGGCATCACCCCCCCCCCCCCAAACCAGGGGCAGTCCTGGGTTCTTTCCTCTGCCAGGCAGTCAAGGGCATTTCTGCGTATGTTTCCTGCCAGAGTACAACGTTACCCAAGAAGGAAATACTAAATTCCCCTCAGTGTGAAAATGGGGCTAAGTGTTTGTTGTTTGTATGTCTATGCTGCGATTCACCAGGTATGTGTGCAGGGTGTTTTCCCACTTAATGACCACTGGGATAGGCTATAGCACCCTTTTGAGATAGGTGGCTTAATAAAATCACAGACTGGTTTGAAAAACTGGTCTTTACAGCGACACAACTGTCCAAAATGAGTGTGTTATGAGAAAAAAATTTACAAAAGTGCCTTTGTGGTCGGACGAGTCAGAACTTTCTGAATATGTGGTGCAAAATTTTGTATAAAGACAACGTATAAACATCACCAGGTCCGACTGTGTGATTTGAGGGTGGATGCACAATATTAGGAAATGGTTTTGTATGGAATTGAGAGAACTTTGCATCAATGTAAATTAAAGGATGGATGGAAACAAAAGAAAGAAACTACACACACACACACACACACACACACATAGTTGTGTACATTCAGCAGAGCTGTACTACTTTCATGCCTGTGCATAGATACAGGAAGGCACATGTTGGTTAAACCTGAACATACAGAACCAAAAACGCTGACACATTTAGACAGTATATACAAAACAAAATCTATAAAATGTTTCAGAAAGGAAAATGGAATTGTATCTTGTTTTGTGTCTTTCGTTCTCTCACGTGACCAGACCCAGACGCGCCAATTTCGCTGACAGGAACGAATGGAGAACAAACACCACCGGCTTTGGGTTGGAGTGAAGGTCAAACACCTGCCAACACACGCAAACAAAAACACAACATAGAGCTAGTTAGTTTTAAAACTTCATGTAGGGTTTACAGATCGGATTATATTAAAGAAAACAGGCAAGAGAGGGCATGCGTTATTCGGCCCAACGTAAATTTCCCATGATTTACTTACAATAACACTACCTCCATTGCTTTTATAAATGAGTTACAAACACACCATAATAAAAAAAAACAAAGTTTAATTCATAAATGCGTTTATTGTAAGCAAAATTGTTAATAATCTGGCCTTCCGCGATGTTGGGCATGGTAGATCAGTGGTTAGGGCGTTGGGCTATCAATCTGAAGGTTGTGGGTTCAAATCCCAGGTCCACTGAAGTTACCAATGTGGGTCCTTAAGCAAGACCCTTAACTCTCATTGCTCCAGGGATGTTGTGATTAAACCTGTGCTCACCTTGTAAGTCGCTTTGGATAAAAGCATCTGCTAAATGACCAAATGTAATGTAATGTAATCGAGTCTGGTTTTTAAAGTGAACGGTGCTCGCTAAGTAACAGGTTTCCGGTTTCTCAAACAATAAAATACTGCCATCTAGTGGCAAAATTACAGAACGCAGTTTAGGGAAGGGAAAAAGAATGTATTGTACATCACACGTTAATATGAATGTAACGCGTTCAGAGGTGTGTGTTATTGTTACTGTTAATCATGTCACAGCTGAACAAACAGCTTAGCAAATCAGATTTAAGGACCGGAACTACCCATATTAGTACTAGAAGTTGTGCAATGTGAATACACAACCTTGAGCGTGTTATTGCTTTTATAAAATGCTTACAAACCAACCATAATAAAATAAAGGTTTGATTTATAAATGCGTTTATTAAACACAAAGTTTTTAATAATCTGGTCTTCCATGACATAAGCTAGTCCAGTTTTTAAAGTGAACGCTGTTCGCTGAGTAACAGGTTTCTGGTTTCCCTAACAATTAAATACTGCCATCTATTGGCCCAATTACAGAATGCAGTTTATAAAACACATGGGAAAAATTATTCAAATAATATCACACATTGATAAAATGTTTGAAGCAGTCAGAGGTGTGTGTTATTGTCAATAATGTCATGGCTGGACAAACAGCTCAGCCAATCAGATATAAAGACCGGAACCCTAGCGCTGAGAGGAGAACATGCTAACCACTAAGACACCCAATGATACATGTATTGCACAGTTAGTTTTAGTTTATTTTGGAGTGGTTACTTGGAGCAGTGCTGATTGGTCAGTCCAACTGCAGCAGGAATGAAGGACCTGCAGTAACGCTCCTGACACACTTCGGATGACGTAGCCTGTCACTGAAGATGCTGCCCAGTGCTGCTAGAGTCTCAAACATAGGGTGGGATTCATTGTCCATAAGAGCTGCTAGATTGTTTAGCATCCTCTTGTCTCCCACCGCCTGCACCGGGTCTAAGGGTTCCCCCAGGACAGAGCTGGCCTTCCTAATGAGTTTGTCCAGTCAGTTCCTGTCTGCATTCGTGCTGCTGAGATGTGCTGACACTTGCGGGGTGCACAGGAGATTAAATCTCCTGTGCCTAATTAAATTCTGTTTTTGCCCCCACTGTACCTCATTACTGCTGCACAACGCAGACAAACCGTCCATGTTTGATCTACCAGCTCTGCTACAGTGCTGATGTAAATGACGGCGACACAAACTCCTCCCACACGGTTGTTTTGAATGAAGCAGTGTGTGGAATTTGTGTGTATGGTTTCCACTCGCGTTCCAGGCTCCGCCTCTAAACTGAGCTACACTTAGCATGGCATGCTTAGAAGGGTTTACAGCTAAAGTGCAGCTCGCAACTTGGCTCGCAGGTAGCGCTCTCCTCTTAATTTTAGTTCTGCCTTGTGTTTTTCGTCTTCTGCATGTATAATCGTGTACCAAACCAAGTGAAGAACACAATGTCTTGTTACACCCCTATCTGTTGTTTAAGTATTTTGTGTTTTTAATAAGATATCTCTTGGACTTCAGGCGGCACGGTGGCTCAGTTGTTAGCATGTTCTCCTCTCAGCACTAGGGATTCCTGGATCGAATCTCGATCTGGGTGGAGTTTCCATGTTCTCCCCGTATCCGCGTGGGTTTCCTCCGGGTTCTCCGGTTTCCTCCCACAGTCCAAAAACATGGATCAAGGTCAACTGAATTCTCCAAATTGCCCCATATAGAGTGTGTGTGTGTGTGAGTGTGTGCCCAGCGATAGATTGGCGTCCTGTCCTGGGTGTATCTGCCATGAAACGTTCTCCCCAGGATGGGCATGGGGAACCCACCCGCGACCCTAATAGAGGAAAAAGCTGAAGATCATGGATGGATAATTGATTGAAACTATATTTGTTGTGTGTATGACTATCCATACACAATGAATTGTGCTAAAAATAAAAGAGGTAAAGGACATGTCTCATTATGTCCATCATGCACTAAGGACAAAGAGCAAGTTCAGGATCTAATGGAAACATTTACTCAAATAGCTACTGAATTAATGAAAACATATACTATCAAAGAAAACATATACAGTATGTTTGTGTGACTGAGTGTGTGCCCAGCTATAGATTAACACTCTGTCCTGGGTGTGTCTGCCCAGCGCTCGAAATGTTCTCCCCTGTATGGGCATGGGGAACCCCCCCATGACCCTAATAGATGATATTGCGCAAGATAATGTATGTATGGATGGATCTCTTGGATTTCATGATATGTCGCTTGTGTGAAATTGATGTACCCACCAGCTCTCCTTCAGGACCCCCGAAATCCAGGTATAGGAGTCGGACGGCATCGTCTGCAGAGCTGCGCAGTTTATCATAGGGGTAGTGAAGGAGCACAGGGCCTGCGTTTCCTCCAGCACCTGCCCGCAGCACAGTGAAGCCTCTTTCATAGTGCAGCACCAAACACACTTCTTCTCTATTTAAGACACAACCTACAGAAATACACACAAATACACACCATGTAATATTATTCCACCTAACCCACAACAGTAACAGACCTCCTTTTTGAACATACACACGCACCTATGGAGACCTCTTTAATGAGTTCAGCCGCAGTGTGTGTTCCCTGGACCAGGGCTCGTGTCCAAGATGACAAATCCCAATGCGTCTCCACGCGGAACACGTGAGACTCCACTCCACGACTTGAACCAGTCCGGGTCATGAAAAGCAGATCAGAACCTAAAGCAGGAGAACTGCGGGTACTGCCCGAATGAACCAGTCTTCAGATAAAACAAAATAAAAAAAGAAACAAAATTAAAATAAATGGATGAACCAAAATATTTACATTGTCAGATGCTTTTATTCAAAGCGACTTACAAATGAGAACACAAGTCAGAAGTTCTGAAGAAAACCAACTACACTGTAACATGATCAAACCTGATTGTTATTTGATGCTGCGCCCGCCCCCCCCTTTTTTTATTTTATTTTCTACAACAGGTGTTTGTTAAAAAGATGCGTCTTCAGTAGTTTCTTAAAACTGCTTAGTGATTCTGCCTTACGGACAGAGTTGGGAAGATCATTCCACCATTTTGCAGTGGTGAACGCCACGGAGTGAGAATGAGCTCCTCGATGAGGTGAAACCACCAGGCGGCAATCATCACTGGAGCGAAGTGAACGAGTCGGAGTGTATTTAGAAAAGAAAGAGTGAAGGTAAGAGGGGGAAGATCCAGAAATGGTTCTGTAGGCCAGAGTCATAACGTAGATGAACTCTCTGAAGTGTTTATGTCTTTAACTAATTAGCAATAAAATAAAGTATAGTGATCCATTTTAAGCCATTGCATCACAGCTAGATACCAAAAATAGTCTGACTGAAGCGGTAAACTCTCCAACTAGCCAATCAGAGGGCGTGAGTACACTGGCGTAACATACACCTGCTAACTCAAAATCTAATTGGTTGAAAAAAACGGTTGGTCAACCCATAGTTTATGCTACAGGGCTGCGGAACTAAATCTGAAGCTCTAGGGAGATTATTTTACCCTGGCAACAAATTATGCTGAAATGTGATTGGTTAAATGCTTTAATAAAAAACTACAAGTCTGGAAGCAGCGTATGCGGGGGAAACGCTATAAAAGGAAGCGGACAGAGCTTCTGGAATTATTTAATAAATATTCATGTACGAATTATAATTACCATCAGTCTGTAATTTCGATATTTTTAGGCTTTCAGAAAAGGCTTTGAAGGCCTTGACGACCCTCCACTGGAGAGAGTACCAAGACAGATAGTCTTGAGTGTGTACAGCAGATGGAAGAAAATGTGTGTTTGTACACCTGAATGGCAGTAGAATCTGTGTGTATACAGTACAAGGATTCAAACTTTACTTGTTCTCCCAAAACACTCCAACCTTGGAAAAGCTTGATACACCCCTGAAAATGTATGTGTGTGTGAGTGTATATACCAGGCATAGTTCTATATGTTTGTTCTTCACAGTAAGATGCTCGTGTTTACATATGGGAGAACCTGATGAGTAGTGTGTGTATGATTGTAGACTGTAGTAAATATGTGTAGAGGTACCTGGTGGTAAGTAGTGTGTGTGTGGTCAGTGGCGTGGCCCAGCTGTCTCGGGTCCATGGTACAGAGTCGAACAGCAAGAGGTCTTTCTCAGTTAATGCCATGACGACCGGTCTGTACTGGTGTCGCCCACCCTCCAGAGGCATCTGATCAAAGTCAACATACCCACATTACACACAGCCAGAAAGACAGACAGACAGACAGACACCTGACATAATGTACACTATTGAAGGTCCACCTGAAATCTAATATAAATGAAACAGCTTAATAGACAAAAATATACTGTAAAGGAAATGCTAACAAATATATACAGTATGTATAGGGCGGCATGGTGGCACTGTGATTAGCACGTTCTCCTAACAATGCTGGGGACCCAGGTTCCAATCCCGATCAGGGTAGAGTTTCCATGTTCTCCCTGTGTCTGCATGGGTTTCCTCTGGGTT
Source organism: Corydoras sp. C115 (assembly GCA_019802505.1). Lineage (NCBI taxonomy): Eukaryota > Metazoa > Chordata > Actinopteri > Siluriformes > Callichthyidae > Corydoras > Corydoras sp. C115. The sequence continues at coordinate 62,486 of JAFMOC010000434.1, forward strand.
ATCAGGTTTCTGCCCACAGTCCAAAAACTGGGATTAAATGTAAATTTAATGCTGTCAATTGCCCCATATTGTGTATGTTTGTGTCAGTGAGTGTGTGCCCAGCGATAGATTGACACCCCGTCATGGGTGTATCTGCTCAGCGGCCAAAACATTCTCCTCTTGATGGGCATTGGGAACCCCCCCTCGACCCTAATAGAGGATTAAGCGTCAGCTCTTCATCCATGGCTCTGGCAAAGAACCCAGCCCTCAAGGAGGATGACTCCCCCACTGAGCCTTGGTCCTCCTAAGGTTTCTTTTATATGCATATGAGTATGACATTTTTTTAAATTTATATATATATATATATATAATAAATATATATAGTTTTTTTTTTTAAACATATTACATATATATATATATATATATATATATATATATATATATATATATATATATATATATATATATATATATATGTATATATATGGGTCAGCACGGTGGCTTAGTGGTTAGCATGTTCTCCTCTCAGCACTAGGGATTCCCGGTTTGAATTCCCATCTGGGTGGAGTTTCCATGTTCTCCCTGTGTCCGCATGGACTTCTTCTGGGTTCTCAGGTTTCCTCCCACAGTCCAAAAACATGGATCAAGGTCAATTGAGTTCTCCAAATTGCCCCATATAGAGTGTGTTTGTGTGAGTGTGTGCCCAGTGATAGATTGATGCCCTGTCCTGGGTGAATCTTCATTTCAGAATTAATCTTTTTCAAAACACAGTCACCAAAACAGTATGATTGCTTTCAATAAATCTAAACAGAGCAAAACCACATACAACACTAAAGAGCATATTACAGAACCTAGAACAATTCTATTAAAAGTAAAAAAAGAAATCATGTTAATAATACAGGAATAATCAAAGCATCAGTGTTCATCATGTAGCCATCATGCAGCTCAGAGAATAGATCATAGAGGCTCAGAGAATGGATAAAGATCTGGGTTTTAGTTTCTTTCACAGCCCAAGAACTAAATTTCCGTCTTACTTACTACAGGTTAAATGCGTGTAAAGGCTGCATTTTGTGGTTTCATGTGAAACTTCATGTTGTAATTGACTAAACCACAAGAAGTAGTTAGCAAAGGCAACTTCCTTTCACAAGGGTCTCTTTAAACAACGCAAAACGTTTTTTGTAGAAATAATATAAAGACAAACAGACAGACACATACACACACACACACACAAGCTACTTTGTTTGTACTTCCACTTGTACCGAATGGTTTGTGACTAATACAACATACCGTTACACTATATATATATATATATATATATATATATATATATATATATATATATATATATATATATATATATATATATTTTTATTTTTTTTTTTTTCCATTCAATGATTCATTCATTATCTTCCGCTTTATCCTATATTAGGGTCGCGCTTTATCCTATATTAGGGTCGTTTCGGGCACTGGGCAGATACACCCAGGACAGGGCACCAATCTATTGCTGGGCACTATATATATATATACACATATATATATATATATAGTTTTCATTTATAAGATTTCATTGATTAAGGCATATTAAGGCATTAATGTCCTTATTATTATATGTAATTATAATATTAAATATTCTTATAGCTTTTTTCAGTTTTGAAACATGTTATGAAAGAGGCTTTTTATTTAGGTTAAATGGAGGAGGATGAGAAAAAAGGCAGGCGGTGTGATCGCTTCACGCCTTCATGAATATTTATTTTTCAGCCTTTGAGATCATCGTGAATAGTGCTATTTTTATAAATAGACATATTTATACATTCTTCACCCCTATGAGTATGTACAGCCTTTAGTTCATAGTATCCTGGATTTCTACTCAACACTAGAACCACTGCAAACTAAATCAGAGGATTTTTACAGTAGGCGCATTATATGGGAGGGACTTTATAGGGAAGGACTAAGTTCAGGAGTAAGTGATAGCATAAGATGAGACATAAATATTTTAATTTAAATAAGTAAATATAGGAATAGCGGCACGGTGGCTTAGTGGTTAGCACGTTCTCCTCTCAGCGCTAGGAATTCCCGGTTCGAATCCCAATCTGGGTGGTTTCCATGTTCTCCCCGTGTCTGCGTGGGTTTCCTTCGGGTTCTCTGGATTCCTCCCACAGTCAAAAAACATGGATCAAGGTCAATTGGATTCTATAAAAATTGCCCCATATAGAGTGTGTTTGTGTGAGTGCCCAGCGATAGATTGGCGTTCTGTCCTGGGTGTATCTGCCCAGCGCCCAAAACTTTCTCCCCTGGTTGGGCATGGGGAACACCCCCACCCCCCACCCCCGCGACCCTAATAAAGGATAAAGCGGAAGATAATGGATGGACGGAATACAGGAATACATATAGTCTATATATTTTAATACAAATTTTACTACAGAGACATGTCTAACATGGACAGAGTCAGTTGGTAATGTGCTGGTAAAAGTACACAACTGACGTTTAATCATTTTAGGTATTCATTCATGTATTGGGGAGGAGCAGATACACCCAAAATTCATGATTTATTTCTTCTGACAAAGCTAGCAAGTCATAAATAACTCATTATAAAGTTAATGTTTCCGGCCGTTTGGGATTGGACTTTTTATATGTCTGCCTAATAAGAATTCGTTAAAAACCCCTAGAGTCCCGATCTGATCACAAAAACCTGAACATAGAAACACATATACACACAGAGAAGCTAGAAAGAGAGAGAGAAAAGGGGAGACATCACACTCCATAATAACTTGATGCCAACCTCAAACCCTCTACTAAAGGGCCAAGTTACCCAAGTCCCCTGCAAAGTGAAAGACAGAAAGGGAGCGAGCACCACTTTAAAGAAAGCAGAGGAAAGGAGAGAGAAGAGAGAGCGCGCAAGAGGGAACGGGAGTTCGCACACTCATTCGCTCCAACAGCAGGCTTGACTCAGGTATAGAATCAAACTGAAACTTGCACCAGAGGAAGAACTGTCCCTACGTTGAAACAAATTATTTCCTTGGCCACGCCGACCTCAACCCCTCCACTAAAGGGCCAAGTTACTCGAGGCCCTCACAAAGTGAAAGATAGAAACCGTGCAACACTGTTCAGTATAGAGCCCCTTTATAAATTGATGCTCTAACTGCAGTTTGTTCCCCCCCCCATAATATTTCATACAGCATGATAAAAATGGTGACTCAGGAAAAGCCTGTTTCTGATCATACCTGCTTTTTCTTTGTGGAAATGTGTGTATATGTGTGTGTGTGTATGTACCTGCTCAGCAAGCCAGCCAATGTGTTTAAGTTGTGTGTGCGCGTTGTTGGTGCTAAGGTAGGAGTTGATATGGGTGAGCGTATGAGGCAGGAGGGCGGCGACGTTGGCGTGTATGGCAGTGAACCAGGAGTGAGCAGTGGCACTGTCCTTACAACGAAGAACCACTAAGTGCTGTCCGTCCGGAGAGTGGAGCTCCAACAACCTACAGACAGAGAGAGAGAGAGAGAGAGAGAGAGAGAGAGAGAGAGAGAGAGAGAGAGAGAGAGAGAGAGAGAGAATTAAGAGTATAAAGACAATTATGTTAACGTTCTATCTGTTCTAGATTTATGTTTCAATTTATTGATTGCAGACCTTTCAAACACCTTTAAAAAAAAAACATGTCTCAAGTTCATTCATTCATTCATTATCTTCCGCTTTATCCTATATTAGGGTCGTGGTGGGGTTCCCCATGCCCATCCAGGGGAGAACGTTTCGGGCGCTGGGCACACACTCACTCACACAGACACACACACTCTATATGGGGCAATTTGGAAAACTCAATTGATTGATCCATGTTTTTGGACTGTGGGAGGAAACCGGAGAACCCGGAGGAAACCCACGCGGACACGGGGAGAACATGGAAACTCCACCCAGATGGGGATTCGAACCGGGAATACCTAGTGCTGAGAGGCGAACGTGCTAACCACTAAGCCACCGTACCACCTGTCTCAAGTTTAAGTTCAAGAAATGCATTTCTATAGCGCTTTTTACGATAGTACATGGTCACAAAACAGTGTTACAGAGTTATAAGCCGTTCTTAAAGAGCAAGATGAAGAGACAGTGGCAAGAAAAAAACTGTTATGTTGTTATTTAAAGGAAGAAACCTTGTGAGGACCAAGGAACAGTGGGGGACTCCTCCTCCTTAAGTGACAGGGCAGCATCAACAGTGTTGGACAGCCATGTTCAGATTGTGCGATGCCCTTATCCGAGAGCCGGTAAATAAAATGACTTTTTTCCAGGTAATGTGGACATTTTGTCGAACAGATTTACTTAATTAATTTTAATCGGTTAACAAAATAACAGAATTACAAAAGTGTTCAGCTCTTTGTGTAATAATAAAGAATTATTGTGAATAAATCACGGGAAAGAGGTGTTGTAGAAACACCGGCCGTGACATTTGCCTAGCTTTTATAGATCGCTAATTATAATAATCTGTAATTTATGATTTCAAATTATGTATTGTATATCACCCATTGATACAAATGTAAAGCATCAGAGGTGTACGTTATTGTCAATAACATCACAGCTGGACAAGAGGAGAGGTTCTAAATGGAAAAGTTGTAAAAGTGGTACCTGTTCTCCAGGTCAGGCATGGTGAGGTTCCGGCAGATGAAGCTCATTTTAAGAGGGATGATCTTTCGGTCTTTGGTGGTGTGTTTGGGGGAGTCCTCACTTCCATCCCAACTCAGTTCTGATAACAACAACCCCTTCCTGAAGAGAGGCGATACCTCTCGTATATATCTCACTGTAACACACACACACGGTTATTTAACATTAAGACATGTATTTAGTGAGTATAAAATAAAAATAAAAAAAATTAAATCCTTATAATATAATTTACATCCATTTATATTATTATAATCTTCCTTTTAATCCTCCACTAGGTTCGCTGGGGAGAGAGGTTCCCTATCCAGGGGAGAATGTTTCGGGCTCTTGACAGATAGCCGATATAACGCTGGACACACTCACTATATGGGGCAACACACACACACTATATTTAGACCACTCAATTTACCTTAAAGCCATGTTTTTGGACTGTGGGAGAAAACTGGAGAACCCAGAGGAAACCCACACAGACACGGGGAGAACGTGGAAATGCCACCCAGCTTGGGATTCATAAATTTGCTTCCAAAAAAAAAAAGTTTTAAATAATTTGTTATAAATTCAAAAAAGTTATTTGGTTGACTACACTTCACATGTGTAAATATGAATCAATGCCTTGATTATACAGCTAGTAATTTGATTCATCGATACGTCCACAAGAGTATCCATGAATGTGTTTATATTCCCCAATTTCGTTCACCATTTTTTACGTCCGCTCTGACGTACGCATACTACATACTAGGAGTGTGAATCTTCAGGTCTGGCGATTCGATTCGATTTCGATTTTTGAGGTCACGATTCGATTCATCAGACAATCGTACGAAAAAAATCAGCCATGTAAGAAAAATCAAACATCAGAGTAACAATAATTCATATCTCCTGAGACTGATACTGTATGGAACAATGTTACAATAGATTACCTATCTGGCTGGGCTTTTTACATTCATTCATTATATTCCGCTTTATCCTCTATTAGGGTCGCGGGGGGGTTCCCCATGCCCTTCCAGGGGAGAACGTTTCGGGCGCTGGGCAGATACACCCAGGACAGGACACCAATCCATTGCATGGCACACATTCACTCAAACAGACACACACTATATGGGGCAATTTGGAGAACTCAATTGACTTGAGCCATGTTTTTGGACTGTGGGAGGAAACCGGAGAACCCGGAGGAAACCCACGCGGACAACATGGAAACTCCACCCAGATGAGGTTTCGAACCGGGAATCCCTAGCGCTGAGAGGCAAACGTGCTAACCACTAAGCCACCGTGCCGCCTGGCTTTTTAAATATATATTTATAATATATTTAATTAAATATTATAATTGAAAAAGTGAAGTTGATACATTTTAGAGTGTGTTTTTCACACCTGCTATCGTTTACATTTGGTTATCTAGCAGAGGATTTTATCCAAAGCGACATACACATTTCAACTTGGTTGGGGTCGGAACAAGGGCTGGGGCAACACAACAAATACATCGAAGTAATCCATCACGAAAACACGTCGATTTGCATAACTTGTGTCGACGGGTCAACAAAATAGCGCCGCCCTACTGGAAAGATTTATCTGTAGTGCAAGTACGTACGTGCATCTAAAGTGTGGGAGCACTTCACAGAAACACAACAGTGTGGTGCTCGGTCGGATTTACAAAGTGGAGATGACTTTTCACAACTGCTTTAAAGCACAAACATCTGCACCGGGATGTCTGAGCAGCAGAACATTCACACGGCAGCAGAACAGAGACGTAGGCTTGTTTTACTTGTTTTTTTTTCTTATCTCAGCATATTATTTATAGCTTTTAACACGTTTAATGCGTTTCGGTTATTAGTAGGGCATTACTAACTGTTTCCTCATCGTCCTGTGTAGATACATGCAGCTTAGTACTGTTCATGTTTTCATATCGCATTCAGATCAATGTCCGTGCTTGTATATAGTCAACAAAAAATATTTAGCTGACAGATATAGTCATAAAAGGTCATGTCATGTGTGCATTTTTTTTCTTTCTACCAAGAACCGATTTGTTACCTAGTGATTTATTCATTTAAAATAAATGCGCAGAGACACACACACATGCATTCAGACACACAAATGAACAGAGGCACACAGACACGGACACACACACACATGTTAAATGACTTTATACTAAATTAATTAGTTTGTGAACTATAAAATCTAGTAGAATTTGGGAATCAATTACCACTAATTGTTATAGGTAATTAACAAATTGTTACCACTAATCAGTTAATTAATTGGTAATTTTTTTTATTGATTCATGTGTGGGCAGCACGGTGGCTTAGTGGTTAGCATGTTCTCCTCTCAGCCCTAGGGATTTCTGGTTCGAATCCCCATCTGGGTGGAGTTTCCATGTTCTCCCCGTGTCCGCGTGGGTTTCCTCCGGGTTCTCCGGTTTCCTCCCACAATCCAAAAACATGGATCAAGTCAATTGAGTCCTCAAGTGGTAGCTCAGTGGTGAGGGTGTTGGGTTATCAATCTGAAGGTCGGGGGTTCAAATCCCAGGTCCACTGAAGTTACCAATTTGGGTTCTTGAGCAAGACCCTTAACCCTCATTGCTCCAGGGATGTTGTGATTAACCCTGTGCTCACCTTGTAAGTCGCTTTGGATAAAAGCGTCCAATAAATGACCAAATGTATGTAAATGTATTTAAATCGTATCAAATTGAATCGTGAGGAAGTCTTAAGTTTAGAAAATAATTGAATTGTTGGCTTAACGAATCGATACCGAATCGAATGATCACGAAGGCTCCGGTTTACACCCCGAATTAATACAATGTACCCCAAGTATTGCATATAAAGTGGGAGGACACACAAACCTGCACAGAGGTTTTAATTCTGCATTCTCTGTAATGTGAGACTCATACGGTTGGTTGGTGATGAAATGTGATGCAAGGACACATTCTTGATGTCTTGCTTATGACGAAAAAGTAGTTACTGAACCGGGAAGTGGATTCAACCGCTTTATGAAAACACATTACACATCTGGACAAATATTACAACCCTTCTGTACCTCTGTTTGTGCAAGTGTGTAAGGAAACCCAACCCAGGATGACATCACTGCTGGATGGAGATGGTGGCTGGAAGAATTTTGTGTTCATAAAAGGGGTGTGTGTGTGTGTTTTAAGACACACACACTCTCATGGGATAATGTGCAACTTTAAATGTTGGTGTGTGTGTGTGTATAATAGTAAAATTCTACAAACTTTATTTCCAGTTAAAAATGCATTTAAAACTGAAAACTGCAACTTGTGAATTTATTAGAATAAATTTAATTCTATGTGTGGCACGGTGGCTTAATGGTTAGCATGTTCTCCTCTCAGCGCTGGGGATCAAGGTTCGAATCCCAATCTGGGTGGAGTTCCCATGTTCTCACTGTGTCCATGTGGGTTTCCTCTGGGTTCTCCAGTTTCCCACAGTCTAAAAACATTGATTCAAGGTAAACTAAATGTGCTAAATTGCACCATATAGTATGTTTGTGTCTGTGAGTGAGTGTGCCCAGCAACAGATTGGCACCCTGTCATGGGTCTATTTGCCCAGTGTCTGTAATGTTCTCCCCTGGATGTGGACTAGCATGGGCAAGAAGGCACTTTGGGTTGTGCATTATTTGTATTATTAAATTACAGGAAACGTGAGTCATATTAGTGACCAACTCTGCAAATCAACGTGTTAGCAGCTTGTGCTCGCAGGGCATTTATAGGTTGGCAAACAGGGCGGCACAGTGGCTTAGTAGTTAGCACCTTCGGATCCGGGTTTGAATTCCAATCTGGGTGGAGTTTCCATGTTCTCTCTGTGTCTGCGTGGGTTTCCTCCGGGTTCTCTGGTTTCCTCCCACAGTCCAAAAACATGGATTCAAGGCTCTAAATAGCCCCATATACTATAAAGTATGTGCCCAGTGATTGATTGGTGTTCTGTCCTGACTGTATCTGTATCAAAACATTCTTCCATGGATGGGCATGGGGAACCCCTCTGTGACCCTAAAATAGGATTAAGCATAATTTATAGGTTTATGTTTAAGTTCAAGTAATATTTATAGATTACTAAAGCAGCTTTACATTGTTGGATGCCTGAACCCCCGAAGAGACAGTGGCAAAAAAAAAAACTCGTTACGTAGTTTAATGTCATATATAATATCCATCCATCCATTATCTTCCGCTTTACCCTCTATTAGGGTCGGGGTGGGGTTCCCCATGCCCATCCAGGGGAGAACGTCTCGGGCACTGGGCAGATACACCCAGGACAGGGAGCCAATCTATCACTGGGCACACACACACGCACACGCCCACAAACACACTCTATATGGGGCAATTTGGAGAACTCAATTGACTTGATCCATGTTTTTGGACTGTGGGAGGAAACCGGAGAACCCGGAGGAAACCCACGCGGACACAGGGAGAACATGGAAACTCCACCCTGATGGGGATTCAAACCGGGAACCCCTAGTGCTGAGAGGAGAACATGCAAACCACTAAGCTACCATGCCATCCTTCACATATAATATCGAATTCTCAAAAAAAAACATTTTCGTTGTGGACACAAAGTAAGTGAGCATCAAAATTGGGGTTGGTCTTGTGAGGACTTTAAAAAGCATTAAATCTGTAAAGCCTTTAATCTGGATGAACTCTTGAGGAGTCTTTTGAGTTGTCACTTGTTTAATCAGGCCAGTGTACTGAATATGTCGAGGGAGGGGCATAAAGAGAGTGAGGAGGGTGGTGTGCTGTCCCAAATTCCACTGTCAGCCTAAAAAAGGACAAGACATGAACCAAGACACAAAGAGAATAGGAATGCGCACACACTTTATGCATTGTGGGTAGTTTACTTCAATTCATTTTGCAAAGATTTACTCAAACCTTCATAAACTCTATCACCAGTGGAGTAAAAAAAAAAAAAAAAATCACATTTGGTCGAGGTCAAAAACTATCCATATATTATCTTCCGCTTTATTCTATATTAGGATCGCGCGGGGGGTTCCCCCATGCCCATCCAGGGGAGAACGCGCGCTGGGCAAATACACCCAGGACAGGGCGCCAACCTATCGCTGGGCACACACTCACAAACACACTCTATATGGGGCAATTTGGAAAACTCAATTGACTTGATTCATGTTTTTGGATTGTGGGAGAAACCGGAGAACCCAGTGGAAACCCACGTGGACATGGGGAGACCATGGAAACTCCACCCAGATGAGGATTCGAACCGGGAATCCCTAGCGCTGAGAGGAGAACATGCTAACCACTAAGCCACCGTAAAAAAGTAGATGGTTATAAATGTTGCCACTTTTTTTTTTTTTACCATTGCAAAAATTTGATAGAGGCGGCACGGTGGTTTAGTGTTTAGCACGTTCTCCTATCAGTGCTTGGGATCCAGGTTCGAATAGTTTAGGAGAGGGCGTGGCACTGAAATGATGCTGTTCCAGGGAGCCCTTTCAACTAAGTACCCTGTAGTCTCTGCCTCTAGTTCTGCTGCTCTAGTCTGTGATGCCGGAGTCACATGATACACTGTGTCAATCAAACTCTGGTTATTAATTAAACACTGTTCTTAATCAGCTCTAACTGATTTTCTTGTTTGTTTCTTTTGAGGTGTTGCTAATTTCCTGGAGGTGTGGTCAGCTCTTCATTCATGGTTCTGAGTATAATTAAATACCCCTACTCTAGACCATCAGTTTGTCTGTATACATTGTGTGGTACAGTTAGTGGAACTGAGAACATGAACTGAGAAAAGGCAATTTATACGCATGTTTTTTTAACCTAAGCCATAGAGTTACAATAAAATACAACACAATAAATTAAAAGCTACATCTAATATATCTATAAAGAGAAGTAAAATAATTGTTAGTTGCAGCCCTACCGGAGGAGACCCAGGACACGCTGGAGGAATTATATCTCCCAGCTGGTCTAGGAATGCCTCGGGATTCCCCCCAGTTGAGCTGCTGGAGGTGGCTGAGGAGATGGAGGTCTGGACCTCTCTACTTGGGTTGCTTCCCCATGGCCCGAAGCCCGGACAAGCGGCAGATAATGGACGGATGTAATGGAACCATTTCATAGGGTGTTATTGCATATTACAGTGTTGAATCCACTCTTAGATCAGCATGGCATTAAAGGTTTAGTCTAAGCCCAAAATGTTGCAAGGAGTGTCTGGCAAAAGCTTTTTGGATTTGTTATTTTGACTTTTGACTTAATTTTTTCATGTTTTTTTGCAGCATGTTCGTTATTGTAACTTTTATAATTTATACAAGAGATATTTTGATAGAGATCAAAGTATTTTTAAGTTCTTTTAAGTATATAAAGTTTAAGATGATTACTGTAAAATAATATATCTGTCTGGGGCAACACATGGTTTAGTGGTTAGCATGTTCTCCTCTCAGCAATCCAGATTTGAATCCCGATCTAGGTGGAGTTTCTTCCACCCATTGCTGTAGTGTACAAGGGCACTACAGCAATAGTACTTGGTGGGATCGGGAATCGAACCAAGGACCTTCAGGTCGCAAGGCTGGTTCTTTAACCACAAGTATATTAAACTGATATAAGAAAATTGCATGACTTGTACTCAAAAAGTCAAGTCAATCCCCCACCTCTCAGTGCTGGGGATCTAGGTTCGAATCCTGATCTGGCTGGAGTTGCCATGTTCTCTCCATGTTCGCATGGGTTTTCTTTAGGTTCTCTGGTTTCCACAGTCCAAAATAAGCATTCAAGGTAAATTAAATGCTCTCAATTGCCCCATATAGTGCGTGTTTGTGTGTCTGTGTAAATGGGTGTGCCCAGCGATGGATTGGTGCCTTGACGTCCCCCCCTGGATGGGCATGGAGAACCCCCCCCCCATGACCCACATAGAGGATTAGCGGAAGATAATGGATGAATAAATTGCCCCAACGCATGGGTGTGTGTGAGTGTATGCCCCCCTCCCCCATCTTCAGGAGATGAGAAATCAATGATTTTAGTACCAAGAGTACTGTACTGGACAGCACGGTGGCTTAGTGGTTAGCATGTTCTCCTCTCAGCGCTAGGGATTCCCAGTTTGAAACCCAATCCATGAGTTTCCATGTTCTCCCCGTGTCCGTGTGGGTTTCCTTTGAGTTCTCCAGTTTCCTCCCACAGTCCAAAAAACATGGATTTAATGTAAATGCTCTAAATTGCCTCTAAAGTGTGTTTCTGTGTGAGTGAGTGTGTCCAGTGATAGATTAACACCCTGTCCTGGGTGTGTCTGCCCAGCGCCTGAAATGTTCTCCCCTGGATGGGCAATGACACTCCCCTCTTGACCCTAGGAGAGGTTTAAGCGAAAGATAATGAATGAATGGAAATTCCTGTCTGTATTTTTTTTCCTAGTAATGTTAAGAAAACATTTACATTTAATGTCCATTCCATCCAATATCTTCTGCTTTATCCTCTATTAGGGTCATGGGGGGTTCCCCATACCCATCCAGGGGAGAACGTCTCGGGCGCTGGGCCGATACACCCAGGACAGGACACCAATCTATCACTGGGCGCACACTCACTCACACAGACACACTCTACATGGGGCAATTTGGAGAACTCAATTGACTTGATCCATGTTTTTAGACTGTGGGAGGAAAACTGGAGAACCCGGAGGAAACCCACGCGGACACGGGGAGAACATGGAAACTCCACCCAGATTGGGATTCGAATAAACCAGCCGCCCTTTTACATTTAATGTGTTTTTGATAAATGTTAATCCTGTTCGTCCCACGTCCACCCCTGGCTTAGAGTGAAAAAAAAGAAAGAAAAAAAACATCCTGCAACCGTGATGTGGACTTAATCAAGTGAGCTTGTGAGATCTCCGGAAAATCACTGTTACACAACCCCGTCTGGCACTGATTTAAGAAATGCAAGCTATAAACTGTATTGTGAAAGCCAGTATTAAAATGTACTGACAGTGTCAATGTTTCTGGACCCAAAACTATCTAAAAATGTGTTTTGTGATATGATGTTCCAGCCAGTATCTGTAATGGCATGGGGTGCATCAGTGCCTACAGCATGGTTGATTGTTATATAGAAGATACCACTGATGCAATTGATTATACTTCCATCATTCATCCATCCATCATCTTCCACTTTATCCTCTATTAGGGTCGAGGGGCGGTTCCCCATGCTCATCCAGGGGAGGACGTTTCAAGGAGCTGGGAAGATACACCCAGGACAGGATTCATCTTTTATTTGAGTTTTAAATGTTGAAGCCTGTTTACTAGGGGTGTCTTCAACTAAGGATTTTCATAGTCGAATCTGATTCGTCAGATTTTCCCTATAGTCGACTGATAGTCGAATCAGTTAAAATTTCACCACAAGATGGCGCTATAAGCTTGGTTTTTAAAAAAGATTTTATTTTTTTTTTTTACTTGTTTTTCTAGAGCACCGTAAATGGGATCCCCATTCTGGACTTTTTTCCACTTCAAAGGAAAAACCTAAAACACTCAGATCAATTTTTTAGGAGTTTTAGGATGATTAGGATGATTTTATTTGACAAAAGGCTATATATATATATAACGAAAACAAAGACATTTCATGTAAAAACTAATGCTTAGCAGCAGCCATGGGCACCCCCATGTGGTCAAAATGGTACATTCGACTATGAGGTTCATAGTCGACTACGGTTCTCCGAATCGAATCGTCGAATCAGCGAATATTGCAGCTCACCCCTACTGTTTACACATATCATGATAATATTGTGGAATCATCATAGAAGAGATTCTTCGGGTTGCCATTTACACAGAAAATGCTCTTTTATTAAATATGCTCCAGTAAACACCATTGAGAGAACATGACCCACGTTTCTCCTAAATGACACCCCCCCCCCCCCCCCCCAACGAGCAAACACACACAGCATACACAAATGCACAACAATCCCTCTGACCCACATTCCCCCAAGCAGAACATGAGCTTTATTGAAAGTATAAAGCATAAAACACATATAACCCTGCTGCACGGCATGCTGGGAAATGGTATTAATAATAATAATAATTGGTCATAGTTATGGTAACAGCATGCCAGTCAATTCCATTGAGTCGTCCACCTTTACAGTATAAGCAGTTTGAATGAAAGGTACATTTAAATGAGACGTGATTGAAGCGGGGACTTCAATCACGGGGGCGGGGACTTTTTTTTTTCTTTTTTAGAAAATGGGGTTGCATTTTCTTTGCTTACAATTATTTTTACCAGCCATGAAATTTAGAGTTTTGGATGCTGTCTAAATGAAAGCCAGGGGTAACAAACGCTAAAGGTTGTGAATGTTTAGCATAAGGATTGTTAGAAATTCCAGTCATTGCATGAATTTATAATCATTTATACAATCTGAAAAAATTTCACAGCTATGTTTTGAAATTTTGTACCGGCACACCCTTCCCTATTGTTTGCAAATGAAAATTCACGAACGTTTTGGTTGGATGCAAAATTTTGATATGTCATGATGAAGACTATTTTCCAAAAATAAAACTCGAAATTCGCGGTGGGGTTCCCCATGCCCATCCAGGGGAGAACGTCCCGGGCGCTGGGCAGATACACCCAGGACAGGGCGTCAATCTATCACTGGGCACACACTCACACACACAGACACGCACGCATACACACTCTATATGGGGCAATTTGGAGAACTCAATTGACTGGATCCATGTTTTTGGACTGTGGGAGGAAACCGGAGAACCCGGAGGAAACCCACGCAGACACGGGGAGGACATGGAAACTCCACCCAGATGGGGATTCGAACCAGGAATCCCTAGTGCTGAGAGGCGAACGTGCTAACCACTAAGCCACCGTGCTGCATTCAGGACTTAGAGAAAAATATTATGAGGTAAGCAAAATTAGGATTTCCATTTTATAAGTAATAAAGTTGGGTGGCACGGTGGTTTAGTGGTTAGCATGTTCTCCTCATAGCGCTAGGGATTCCCGGTTCATATCCCAATCTGGGTGGAGTTTTCATGTTCTCCCCGTGTCCATGTGGGTTTGCTCCGGGTTCTCCGGTTTCCTCCCACAGTCCAAAACCATGGATCAAGTCAATTGAATTCTCCAAATTGCCCCATATAGAGTGTTTGTGTGAGTGAGTGTGTGCCCAGCGATGGATTGGTGCCCTGTCCTGGGTGTATCTGCCCAGCGCCCGAAACGCCCCCCCCCCTCCCCGCGAGCCTAATAGAGGATAAAGCGGAAGATAATGGATGGATGGAAGTAATAAAGTGATCTGTTTTTGCCGTGCTCACACAGAGAAATGCGTCCTCCACATTTAACCCATTTTAAGATGGGGTAGTAGTTTAGTGGTTAGGGTGTTAGTCTATCAATCTGAAGGTTATGGGTTCAAATCCCAGGTCCACTGAAGTTACCAACGTGAATCCATGAGCAACACACTTAACCCTCATTGCTGTAGAGATGCTGTGGCCAACCCCGCGTTCACTTTCTAAATCACTTTGGATTAAAGTGTCTGCTAAACACACACACACGAGACAGTGAAGTAAGCACATGTGCCTGAAGCAGTGGGCAATCTTGTACACGGCACCCAGTGGGCAATAAGGGTTAGGTGACTTGTCCAAGGGCACTACAGCAATAGTACTTGGTGGGATCGGGAATCGAACCGAGGACCTTCAGGTCACAAGGCTGGTTCTTTAACCACAAGTATATTAAACTGATATAAGAAAATTGCATGACTTGTACTCAAAAACTCAAGTCAATCCCGCACCTCTCAGTGCTGGGGATCTAGGTTCGAATCCTGATCTGGCTGGAGTAGCCATGTTCTCTCAGTGTTCGCATGGGTTTTCTTTAGGTTCTCTGGTTTCCACAGTCCAAAATAAGCATTCAAGGTAAATTAAATGCTCTCAATTGCCCCATATAGTGTGTGTTTGTGTGTCTGTGTGAGTGGGTGTGCCCAGCGATGGATTGTCTGGATGTATTTGCCCATTGGCCGAAACGTCCCCCCCGGATGGGCATGGGGGAACCCCCCCCCCCCCATGACCCACATAGAGGATTAAGTGGAAGATAATAAATGAATGAATAAATCGCCCCAACGCATGGGTGTGAGCGAGTGTATGCCCCCCTCCCCATCTTAAGGAGATGAGTTCAATGATTTTAGTTGCAAGTGTACTGTACGGGGCGGCATGGTGGCTTAGTGGTTAGCATGTTCTCCTCTCAGCACTGGGGATTCCTGGTTCAAATCCCAATCTGGGTGGAGTTTCCATGTTCTCCCCGTGTCCACGTGGATTTCCTCCGGGTTCTACGGTTTCCTCCCACAGTCCAAAAACATGGACCAAGGTCAACTGAATTCTCCAAATTGCCCTATATAGAGTGTGTCTGTGTGAGTGAGTGTGTGTGTCCAGTGATAGATTGGCACCCTGTACTGGGTGTATCTGCCCAGCGCCCAAGATGTTCTCCCCTGGATGGGCATGGGAAACCCCCCCAAGCGGAAGATAATTGATGGATGGAGTACTGTACTGATAAGACTCAAATTCAGTTTGTAGTGACAAATATTTCTGCTCATGCTACACAAGGATAATGTATGAAAGTTTGACCCATTGTATTATGTAATTGTTGTGTCATTACAAATGATGGCTAAAAATTTGTAACCAAGGTAACTATGGGTTATCACGTGGGTCATCCATCCACCCATCCATTCATTATCTTCCACTTTATCCTCTATTAGGGTCTTGGGGGGGGGGGGGGATTGAAAACTCCACCCTGATGGGGATTCGAACCCCTAGCGGACACGGGAGACATGGAAAACTCCACCTGATGGGATTCGAACGGGAACCCCTAGCGCTGAGAGGAGAACATGCAAACCACTAAACCACCATGCCGACCCACATTGGTCATAGTAAGTTAAATCATCCTAACACAGAGCTACCACATTCCAGATGACCATTTGCAACTTCATGCGAAACAGCAGACTTAAATATTGATTTCAATCAACCAAAGTCAACATGTGGAGTCTACCTCTGTAGTTCTATTTACAGTTAACATACATTAAATGTAGGGCGGCACGGTGGCTTAGTGGTTAGCATGTTCTCCTCTCAGCACTAGGAATTCCAGGTTCGAATCCCAATCTGGGTGGAGTTTCCATGTTCTCCCCGTGTCCGCATGGGTTCCCTCCGGGTTCTCTGGTTTCCTCCCACAGTCCAAAAACATGGATCAATGTGAAATGAATTCTCCAAAATTGCCCCATATAGAGTGTGTCTGTGTGAGTGAGTGTGTGCCCAGTGATGGATTGGCACCCTTTCCTGGGTGTATCTGCCCAGCGCCCGAAACGTTCTCCCCTGGATGGGCATGGGGAACGCCACCGCGACCCTAATATAGGATAAAGCGGAATTAATGGATGGATGGATACATTAAATGTGGGTGGCTTAGTGGTTAGCATCTCAGCACTAGGGATTCCCGGTTCGAATCCTCATCTGAGTGGAGTTTCCATGTTTTCCCCTTGTCTGCGTGGGTTTCCTCCGGGTTCTCCGTTTTCCTCCCACAGTCCAAAAACATGGCTCAAGTGAGACACCCTGTCCTGGGTGTATCTGCCCAGCACCTGAAACGTTCTCCCCCGACCCCGACCCCACCACCCAACCCTAGTAGAGGATAAAGCAGAAGATAATGGATTGATATATTAAATATGCATTTGCTCATATCTAAAAGGAAACTTTGCCCGAGCTTCCACTTAAGTACTAAAGTTCTAAATATGTATCTATTTATAATATATTGATCGATTTTGCTGCTGCCATACTTTTAAAGTCGGTTGCGCGTTGTTAAAAAATTGTTTAGCTTAGCGTAACAGACCACGGGGGCCCGACAGGATCCCCGGCCTGAAGTTATCCACTCACCCTCGAGTGTGACCTCCTTTCCGGCCTTTTTCAGAGCCTGCACCGCCTGGTCATGCGTGGCATCCCGCAGGTCGTTGCCGTTGACGGACAGAATGGCGTCTCCGACCCGCAGAGCCCGGCTCTGGTCCGCGGCGAGCCCGGGGAAGATCTTCGAGATCAGGATGGGCATCCGATTGTCTTGTCCACCCTTTATACTGATCCCCAGCCCGCCCGATTCCTGCTTCACCACCCGAACAACTCGCACCGATTCGGACAGCCCGCCGTCCGGCACGCCGTCGGGGAGATTCGGGCTGTGACCCGGTCCGGGGCTGCCGAACTCGGCGGTTCCGTGATCGCGCGGCGAGCGAGTCACATTCGGGGGAAATATCGGGCTCCCTCCGTTCCCCGCCGGGTGCAGGTGATCGGTGCAGAAGTTCGGGCTGTACGCGCGGTCCGGGCTGCCGTGGTCGGTCCCGTTGGACACCGCGGCTGATGGAGGGGGGCTGCATCCGGAGCTGCCCTGCTCCCCTTCGGCGGTGAGTGTCAGAGTTTCCCTGGAGAGGTGAGCCGTCACCCGGACCCATCGCTCCCTGAGAAGCAGGTCGAGCTGCCCGGTTCGGTCCGCCCGAGTCCAGATCGCCATGCTGCGCCCACTTAACTCATAATCCCCAAGTTTGTGGACTCTTCAAAATGCGCCCTCGGAACGACACACCCACTCAGCCGCCCCGCGGGGCTCGAAACGGGTGCGCTTTCTGTTTCACCCCCGCTTTCCGCCCAGGCCACGTCCTCCGACAGCTCCACTGCGCTCTGATTGGTCAGAATCATCCGCTATGTGAAAGTTTACATCAGTAACAGAACCGCGACGAGGTCCACAGAACAAAGAATCCGAAGATCCTCGTGGATTAATCCACAGAGCCCCCTGTAATGTTACCAGGTTCCTCCAAGTCTCTCATAAATACTGGATGATAGATTAGATTAGATTAGATTAGATTTACATTAGATTAGATAAAACAGATATATACATGGATGAATGGACTTCATTTGATTGGATGGATGGATGGATTAGATTAGATTAGGTTACATTAGATTAGATAAAACAGATATATACATGGATGAATGGACTACATTTGATTGGATGGATGGATTGATTAGATTAGATTAGATTAGGTTACATTAGATTAGATAAAACAGATATATACAGGGATGAATGGACTACATTTGATTGGATGGATGGATGGATTAGATTAGATTAGATTAGATTAGGTTACATTAGATTAGATTAAAACATTAGATTAGATAAAACAGATATATACATGGATGAATGGACTACATTTGATTGATTGGATGGATGATTAGATTAGATTAGATTATTAGATTAGGATGAATGGACTACATTTGATTGGATGGATGGATGGATTAGATTAGATTAGATTAGGTTACATTAGATTAGATAAAACAGATATATACAGGGATGAATGGACTACATTGATTAGGTTACATTAGATTGGATACAGGGATGAATGGACTTCATTTGATGATGGATTAGATTAGATTAGATTAGGTTACATTAGATAGATAAAACAGATATATACATGGATGAATGGACATTAGATTAGATAAAACAGATATATACATGGATGAATGGACTACATTTGATTTGATTTGGATGGATTGGATGGATTAGATTAGATTAGATTAGATTAGATTTACATTAGATTAGATAAAACAGATATATACATGGATGAATGGACTACATTTGATTGGATGGATGGATGGATTAGATTAGATTAGATTAGGTTACATTAGATTAGATAAAACAGATATATACATGGATGAATGGACTACATTTGATTGGATGGATGGATGGATTAGATTAGATTAGATTAGGTTACATTAGATTAGATAAAACAGATATATACATGGATGAATGGACTACATTTGGATGGATTAGATTAGATTAGATTAGACAGACAGATAGCTAGATGGATGAATTAGATTAGCTAGGGAAATGAAATAGCTAGATTGGATTAGATTAGGCGGCACGGTGGCTTAGTGGTTAGCATGTTCTCCTCTCAGCACTAGGGATTCCCGGTTCGAATCCACATCTGGGTGGAGTTTCCATGTTCTCCCTGTGTCCGCATGGGTTTCCTCCGGGTTCTCCGGTTTCCTCCCACAGTCCAAAAACATGGATCAAGTCAATTGAATTCTCCAAATTGCCCCATATAGAGTGTGTCTGTGTGAGTGAGTGTGGGTCCAGCGATGGATTGGCGCTCTGTCCTGGGTCTATCTGCCCAGCGCCCGAGACGTTCTCCCCTGGATGGGCATGGGGAACCCCACCGCGACCCTGGTGGAGGATAAAGCGGGAGATAATGAATGAATGAATGAATGAATGGATTAGATTAGGCGGCACGGTGGTTTAGTGGTTAGCACGTTCGCCTCTCAGCGCTAGGGATTCCCGGTTCGAATCCTCATCTGGGTGGAGTTTCCATGTTCTCCCCGTGTTTGCGTGGGTTTCCTCCGGGTTCTCCGGTTTCCTCCCACAGTCCAAAAACATGGATCAAGATTTGCCCCATATAGAGTGTGTCTGTGTGAGTGAGATTAGAGGATTAGAGGGCTTTCCCAGTTCGAATCCAAATCTGGGTGGAGTTTCCATGTTCTCCCTGTGTCCGCATGTTCTCCCTGTGTCCGGGTTTCCTTCGGGTTCTCCGGTTTCCTCCCACAGTCCAAAAACATGGATCAAGATTTGCCCCATATAGAGTGTGTCTGTGTGAGTGAGTGTGTGCCCAGCGATGGATTGGCGCTCTGTCCTGGGTCTATCTGCCCAGCGCCCAAGACGTTCTCCCCTGGATGGGCATGGGGAACCACACCGCGACCCTAATAGAGGATAAAGCGGGAGATAATGAATGAATGAATGGATTAGATTAGAGGGCTTTCCCCGTTCGAATCCAAATCTGGGTGGAGTTTCCATGTTCTCCCTGTGTCCGCATGGGTTTCCTCCGGGTTCTCCGGTTTCCTCCTACAGTTCAAAAACATGGATCAAGTCAATTGAGTTCTCCAAATTACCCCATATAGAGTGTGTCTGTGTGAGTGTGTCTGTGTGAGTGAGTGTGTCCAGTGATAGATTGGCACCCTGTCCTGGGTGTATCTGCCCAGTGCCCGAAATGTTCTCCCCTGGATGGCATAGGGAACCCCCCCGCCACCCTAATGTAGGATAAAGCGGAAGATAATGGATGGATGGAAATAAGAAAAATAATAGCATTTATTGACAGGGTTTGTATATTTTTATCAATATGACTAATTCTGCTAAAAAATAGTTTTCATTCATTATCTTGCTCTTAATCCTCGACTAGGGTTAGCGTTCAATTACCTTGAATGTTTTTGGGCTGGGGGAGGAAACCAGAGAAAAGCCAGGTGGACACAGGGAGAACATGGAAACTCCACCCAGATTGGGATTGGAACCTCGATCCCCAGCGCTGAACATGCTAAACCATCGTGCCTCCCACTTTTATGATTTATATTATTCATTTATTATCTTTTGCTTACTCCTTTTTTGGGGTTCCCCATGCCCATCCAGGGGAGAATGCCTCAGGTGCTTGGCAGATACACCCAGGACAGGGCACCAATCTATCACTGGGCACACTCACTTACACACCCAAACTATATGGGGCAATTTAGAGCATTCTTTTTACCTCAAATCCACGTGTTTGGGCTGAGGGAGAAAACCCACATGTACACGGGGAGAACATGGAAACTCCACCCAGACTGGGATTCGAACCTGGATCCCCAGTGCTGAGAGAAAAATGTGCCAACCACTAAACCAAAATTATAACATGTGTCATATAAAACATGTTTTAATGTTTTTGATCACAAAAATAAACAAAAAGTAACAGAAGGCTTACCGAAGGAATTACACTCATCCTTTCATCTAATAACCTAGCAACCCAAATATCCACACATATTTACCTCTACACATCTCAGCTTATCCACATCATACATCTACTTATTCAATCCATCCACTATCTTCCGCTTTATCCTGTATTAGGCTCTCGGGGGCGCTGGGCAGATACACCCAGGACAGGATTCCTATCTATCACTGGACACACACACACTCACTATATGAGGCAATTTGGAGAACTCAATTGACTTGATCCATGTTTTTGGACTGTGGGAGGAAACCGGAGAACCCGGAGGAAGCCCACGTGGACACAGGGAGAACATGGAAACTCCACCCAGATTGGGATTCGAACCGGCATCCCTAGCGCTGAGAGGAGAACATGCTAACCACTGAGCCACCGTACATCCACTTATTTACTCTGAAGTTAGCTGTGATGTTTATTTGTGATGTGTGGAACTTCTGTCCAATGATTGAAAAACACACAATGAACATTTGGGTTGAATTTATTACAGTAATGCAGCATTTAGAAAAAAAGCGCAATTTACACAAGACCTCAGTTTTATAGCGTTTAGCTGCAGCGGTGTTTATTTATTACAGTAAATGTGTAAATGTCATATATATATCTCATGGAAAATTAATTTCCATAATTCCATTCAAAAAGTTCAACTTTTACAGATCATAAATTCATGGCCCACAATTTGAACGATTTCAAGTATTTATTTGTTTATTTTGACGCAACAGGGTGTGGTAGCTCAGTGTTTAGGGTGTTGGGCTATCAATCTGAAGGTTGGGGGTTCAAATCCCAGGTCCACTGAAGTTACCAGTGTGGGTCCTTGAGCAAGACCCTTAACCCTCATTGCTCCAGGGATGTTGTGATTAACCCTGGGCTCACCTTGTAAGTCGCTTTGGATAAAAGCGTCCAATAAATTACCAAATGTAATGTTAATGTAATCATTTGGGCTTCCAGCTCATAAAGCCACCAAAACAGGAATTTCAAACATTTGAATACTGCAGAGCATGAATGTTTTAAACATAGCGTGAGACACTAATCATCTACTAAATAGTATAGGTGAGGAACAGAATCCAAACTGCTTGAGGTCCAGTGTGAAATCTGCAGTCAGTCAGGATTTGGGTGCAATGTCCGGTGCAGGTGTTGAAACTCTAATTTCTTAAATCCACAGTCACTGCAACAGTCCACCAGAATGTTCTAGAGGACTTCATGATTTCTTCTGCTGAGGATCTGTATGGAGATGCAGATTTCATCTTCCAGCAGGACCTGGCCCGTCCATGCCACCAGAAGCACCAAAACCTGGTTTGATGCTCATGACATCACAGTGTTTGACTGACCAGCTGACTCGCCAAACCTAAACCTCAATGAGAATCTATGAGGTATTCTCAAGAGGAAAATGAGGGGCAACAGACCCAACAACAAAGAAGAGCTGACAGCAAGCATCAAAGATATCTGGCTTCCATAACTCCCACACAATGCCACAGGCTGGTTGCCTCAATGCGACATGGTGCTCCTGGTAGCATGGGCGGGGCCAGGTCCTGCTGGAAGATGAAATCTACATCTCCATACAGATCCTCAGCAGAAGGAATCATGAAGTCCACTAGAACATTCTGGTGGACTGTTGCGGTGAACTTGGATTTAAGAAATCAGAGTTTCAACACCTGCACCGGACATTGCACCCAAATCCTGACTGACTGCAGATTTCACACTGGACCTCAAGCAGTTTGGATTCTGTTCCTCACCTCTACTGTTTAGTAGATGATTAGTGTCTCACACTCTGTTTAAAACATTCATGCTCTGCAACATTTGGTCAGAATTCTCCACAGTAATCGAATGTTTGGAATTACTGTTTTGGCGGGTTTTATTATGTATTATGTAAAAATAAACAAATAAACACTTAAAATCATTTAGATCGTGGGCCCTGAAGCTATAATCCATAAAAGTTTAATGTTTTGAATGGAATTATGGAAATGAATCTACTTTTCCGTGATATTAAATTTTTTTTAATAAGGGTCTGTGTATACAGTCTGTATATATATATGTGTGTGTGTGTGTGTGTGTTTCTGTCTGTATGTACATTTTTCTGTGTGCATACATCTTAAAAGAAGTATGCTAGAGAACACAGTGGATACTATTAAAGTGCACTATTTTTCCTGTAATCATAAGACAGTTTGATCTACGGCACTACAGTGTTATTTTACAATATTTGTAAATGATTTATTGTAATGGTTGATTCAGAATTTACAAATACCAAATATTATCTATTTGTGTATTTCATATACAACTCTATCAACTGATAAATTAAGCTCTACGCTGTGTACAGGATGTGTAGTGATGATGTTGCTGGTGTATATGGAACGCAGTTTAGTGTAGTGGATGTACACTGTTGGAGGATTACAGAGCAAAATGGTGTATGAAGGGTGTACTAACAGCAATCTGCATGTACAGTATATGTGATTTGGGAACAGTGAAACGAAAGGTGATGTATATGGGCTTTAATGACTATGATGTTGGTGTATATAGTGCGTAACGACAGTGTCATTGTTGTATTTTGGATGTAGTGAGCATGTAGGGGGTGTATCAGAGGAGCACAATGTTAATGGTGTATCTGGTGTACCTGTGAGGTGTATATGACGACAGTGTGTTGTTGTAGCAGATGAGGTCACAGTGTTTTGTGTATACAAGATACAGAATTTGGTCATTTATTTTGGATGTAGTGACAGTGTTGGTGGTATATACGGGGTGTAGTGGCTGTTGGTGGTATATATATACACAGCTTTGATGATGTATATGAAAAGTAGTGACTGTGGGGGAGGGGGGGTGCAGGATCAGATAACGATGGTTTTCTCCGTAACTACTATAAATGTTATAGGACTAAATGTAAATGTGACCTTTTCAGTGGTGTATACAGTATACTATATGGGGGGGTTAGTTACTGTCAGTGCAATATGAGGGGGTGTAGTGGTTGTTGATGGTATAAACAGCATTTTCTGTGGTGTATAATGGGAGTAGTGATGGTGTCAGTGTTGTGTTTGGGGTGTAGCCACAGTGCTGGTATATACATCAAAGAAGTATGACCTATGTGGGGCGGGGGGGGGGGTTAATTTGTGACAGTTTTGTGATGTACATTATAATTAGTGACAGTGTTGGTGGCATATAGAGTGTATTGATTAAGGGGGTATAGATGTTGTTGATGGTATAAACAGCATTATCTGTGCTGGTAAAGAACATCAAAGAAGTGTTGGTGGTATGACCTTTGTAGGGTGGGGGGGGGGGTTAATTTGTGACAGTTTTGTGATGTACATTAGAAATAGTGAAAGTGTTGGTGGTATGACCTGTGTGGGGCAGTGGTGGGGGGGTTAATTATGACAGTTTTGTGATGTACATTAGAAATAGTGACAGTGTTGGTGGTGTGACCTGTGTGGGGTGGTGGTGGTGGGGGGGTTAATTTATGACAGTTTTGTGTGCATTAGAAATAGTGACAGTGTTGGTGGTATGACCTGTGTGGGGTGGTGGTGGTGGTGGGGGGGTTAATTATGACAGTTTTTTGATGATATAGTGACAGTGTTGGTGGTATGACCTGTGTGGGGTGGTGGTGGGGGGGTTAATTATGACAGTTTTGTGTGCATTAGAAATAGTGACAGTGTTGGTGGTATGACCTGTGTGGGGCAGTGGTGGGGGGGTTAATTATGACAGTTTTGTGATGTAATTAGAATAGTGACAGTGTTGGTGGTATGACCTGTGTGGGGTGGTGGTGGGGGGGGTTAATTATGACAGTTTTTTGATGATATAGTGACAGTGTTGGTGGTATGACCTGTGTGGGGTGGTGGTGGGGGGGTTAATTATGACAGTTTTTTGATGTAATTAGAATAGTGACAGTGTTGGTGGTATGACCTGTGTGGGGTGGTGGTGGGGGGGTTAATTATGACAGTTTTTTGATGATATAGTGACAGTGTTGGTGGTATATATGGATGTAGTGATCATGTCGGTGTTATATACAGGGTAGAGTTAAACTCCGTTTCGGTTCCTTAAAGATTCCGTTGAAATGTAGTGCAACCGCAACTGAAAGTGGGAAGAACTTGCGCCAGTTGGGATACGTTGCGCCTACGTTGGAGAGCGAACGTTCTGATTGCACTTCAGCAAAAATTAAAGTGAATAAATCTCCCTCGTGAACAGTTCCGCATTCTAAACAACATCCTTAAACTTCTGTAGAGGTTCCACTCCATGTCCTCAGGCTGCACAGCGAATCCTTTGGTTTCGGTTCAGAGTGAGGAGCAGTGAGGGTGTTTATCATTCACTCATACTACATTCAAGCTATAACAAGGCAACAAAGATGCTAAACCTGATTTCGACCTCTTTTTCCTCCATGGAGGACATGTCGCCGTTCTGTAAGCAGCGCCTCCTTTAGTTTCTAGTCACATAATGTGACCGGTTTCCTGGAGGTGTAGTCAGACCTTCATCCATGGCTCTGCCGAAGCACTGCGGTTATGACGAATATTGGTTGGAACCTGGATATTAATTGGACTGGCGGTCCTGCAGGACGCCCTTAATGGACTTACATATAGTTTTCCCATTGTTAGAATTTTTCCATTTGTTAAATATGGTCAGCTGATCACTATCTGTACATGGCTGTTCTAGACTGTTGATGCTGCCTGGCCGCTCAAGGAGGATGAGTCCCCCACTGAGTCTTGGTCCTCACAAGGTTTCTTCCTTAAAATATCAACAGGGAGTTTTATCTTGCCACTTTCTCTTCATCTTGCTCTTTGGGGGTTTAAAGGCTTTTCATTCTGTAAAGCTGCTTTGTGACAATGTACTGTTGTAAAAAGCACTTTATAAATAAATAACTTGAACGTGAACATGCTGCTCTCGAAGCTAATTTAAGCAGAGCAACACCAGCGAACATACAGTAGGGGGAGAGAAATGCCTATCGATTTGGAACTGTGTCATCATCCACGGGCAATAAGACAGTGGTTCTAATCAGCAGTATAAGTGGGGCGTCTATAGGTGGGAAGTGCATCTTGGGAAGGAAGTCCAGCAAAGACCAACAACCACATTTGGAAGCAGTCAAAGTCTATTTGTCTATTTGGTTCCACTTCCCGGGCTTGTGGCTGTATAATGAGCAGAGTGGCGTAGTTTCTCCCGTTTGGGCGTGTTGTTGATGATGTCCAGGCTTCGGCGACTGGAGGACACGATGTCTGCGATGAACTTCGTACATTCGGCGCAGACGTCTCTGAGCGAGCATCCTGCCGCGTAGAGATACGGAAACTCTTCTTCGACCGCACAGCGTGTGAGAGAGCGCAGTGACCTGGGGTGGACGCGAGAGGTCAAGTGTAAGTGAGAGAGTGAGAAAGAAAACACTGAAGTCAATGTGTGGGCAGAGGGGATGGCTGTGTCCTAAATCTCCACCCAAACAAATAGTATGGTGAAAGTTTCTTTACTCATTTTTTTATGTACTGTAGCTGATGGTGGGACTCACTTGTAAACGTCACTGCGCTGGGCGTGGTTCCTCGGACTGCTGTGGAACCCCAATGTGTAAACAGGGATGTGAGCTAGCTTCTTGGAGGGCATTTTCATCTTGTACACACACACACACACACACACACACACACAATAAACAACAGAAAACATTGGTTCATCTCAAATAAGTTAGTGGTTCACCAAACTTGTTTCCATTTTAAAGATATTAAACTGTATAACAGGCAGCACGGTGGCTTAGTGGTTAGCATGTTCTCCTCTCAGCGCTGGGGATCCAGGTTCGAATCCCAATACGGGTGGAGTTTTCACGTTCTCCTCGTGGGTTTATTCCAGTTTCTCCAGTTTTTTCGCACCGTGCTAAAACATGGATCCAAAGTAAAGTGAATGCTCTAAATTGCCCCATAAAGTGTGTGTTTGTGTTTAACTCATTAATTAATTAATGAGTAAACCGCATAATGGATTGTCATACAGCTAGAAGTATTTGGACACCAAAATTATATATATATATATATATATATATATATATATATATATATATATATATATATATATATATATATGCTGCATGCATCCATCACTTCACAGGGTTGTGGTTGTATGTTGAGGGCTTCATGTTGTGGGCTCCATAAGCCCACCATCTTGTGTGCGGGGGCAGGGTTTTGCCCCACAAATGCGAAAAAAGGGTCGCGGGGTTTTCCAGTATGCTGTTCAGGGTGGGCGGCATTCTGAATGCAAGTGTAAGTAATTAAGAGGTGTTCCTGCTAAAATTGTGACACGATGCATTGCTTCTTCCTCGCTGCTGTTACAAAATCATTATTAGTTTTATTCATCCATTAGCTTTCACTTTATCCTTTACTAAGGTCGCGGGGGGGGGTTCCCCATGCCCATCCAGGGGAGAACGTTTCGGGCGCTGGGCAGATACACCCAGGACAGGATGCCAATCTATCACTGGGCACACACTCACTCACACAAACACACTCTATATGGGGCAATTTGGAGAACTCAATTGACTTGATCCATGTTTTTGGACTGTGGGAGGAAACCGGAGAACCCGGAGGAAACCCACGCGGACACGGGGAGAACATGGAAACTCCACCCAGATTGGGATTCGAACCGGGAGAGGCGAACATGCTAACCACTAAGCCACGATGCCGTGCAGTGTGATTGCCATATAGAGCAAAAACACTAAAAATAGCCATGATTTTCTGTTTTACTGTTCTTGTCAGTTGTCCACATACATTTGGCCAAAAAGTACAATGCAGGACTCGTTCTACACTCTACGTACAGCTGTTATAATAATGACATTAGCATGAGAGGAGTGTGGGGGGAACGGACAGTAATGACATGAAGAGTTTAAAATCACACAGATGTAGAAAGGAACTAAAAAGGTCAGAGAGCACTTTCTGACTCATCCAGTGGAAAAAGGAACCACACACACACACACACACACACACACTAACCCACCCACACACACACTCACTCACCCACACACACACACACAAGATCAAAAGCATGATGGGAAGAACAAACTTCACTGTTGGTACTGACCACAGTGGTGAACATCTCTGAACATGAAGAAACGTCATGTGTAAGTGTGAAAGTGATTTTTTTAAATATAGGAAGTGAGTACAGTTTAATACCTTGGCACTGCAGGAAGTGCAGACAGATCTGTGGGACACAATATAACAATAAGATTAAACATTAAGATTCAGTAAGGCAGAATCACCAAGCAGTTTTAATAAACTACTAAAGACGCATCTTTTTAACAAATAAAAAACATAAAAAATAAAGGGGGGGGGGGGGGTGAGGGGTGCAGCATCAAATAACAATCAGGTTTGATAATTCTTCAGTGTAGCTGGTTTTCTTCATAACTTCTAACCTGTGATGTTCTCATTTGTAAGTCGCTTTGGATAAAAGCATCTGCTAAATGACTAAATGTAAATGTAGATTAAATGTAAATTAAATGTAAATGTAGATTAAATGTAAATGTAGTGCCCAGCGATGGATTGGCTCCCTGTCCTGGGTCTATCTGCCCAGCGCCGGATGGGCATGGGGAACCCCACCGCGACCCTAATAGTGGATAAAGCGGGAGATAATGAATGAATGAATGAATGAATGAATGAATGTAAATGTAGATTAAACGTAATGTAGATTAAATGTAAATGTAGATAAAATGTAAATGTAGATTAAACGTAATGTAGATTAAATGTAAATGTAGATTAAATGTAAATGTAGATTAAACATAAATGTAGATTAAATGTAAATGTAGATTAAACGTAATGTAGATTAAATGTAAATGTAGATTAAATGTAAATGTAGATTAAATGTAAATGTAGATTAACCGTAATGTAGATTAAACGTAAATGTAGATAAAATGTAAATGTAGATTAAATGTAAATGTAGATTAACCATAATGTAGATTAAACGTAAATGTAGATAAAATGTAAATGTAGATTAAATGTAAATGTAGATTAACCGTAATGTAGATTAAACGTAAATGTAGATTAACCGTAATGTAAATTAAATGTAAATGTAGATTAACCGTAATGTAGATTAAACATAAATGTAAATGTAGATAAAATGTAAATGTAGATTAAATGTAAATGTAGATTAACCGTAATGTAAATTAAATGTAAATGTAGATTAACCGTAATGTAGATTAAACATAAATGTAAATGTAGATAAAATGTAAATGTAGATTAAACGTAAATGTAGATTAACCGTAATGTAGATTAAACGTAATGTAGATTAAACGTAATGTAGATTAAATGTAAATGTAGATTAAACCAGACTTTGATGAAAAGTCATTTTTATAAATCCTAAACTTCAGGGATGTTAAACAGCAGGAAATAATTCAAACCATATTCTAAGTTTTCATCATCCAGTAAAACCACAATCGTACAGGAAGATCAAAAGTGATGAGTAAAATTAATAGGCCAATCAGCTTAAGAGTTATATAAAACCAGCCAATGCACACGGCTTCAATAAGACTGATCTGTGATCAGCCGGCGGTTTAATTCTTAAACCACAAGAAACTGAAAACGGCGACATCAGAAAACTAAAACCGAAACACTGCAGCTACTAAAGCGTGTGTGTGTGTGTGTGTGTGTGTGTGTGTATGTGTGTGTGTTATAGTAAGTGTTGAGGCCCATGTAGCTAAGCGAGGAATCAATGTTTTAACGTCAGAATCTTTTTTAACATCAGTGGACAATATACAAATCGTGCTATCAGGTTTGTACAGTGTTTCTCTATGTATGTGTGTGAATGTGTGTGTGTGTGGAGGGGGGCACCATGTTATCAGGCACCAATGTATTAATGTCTGAAAACTGTTATGAGTTTTAGAATTGTCTAAAAGAGAGTCTAAATTTACAGAATGGAGAGGTAATTCATAGTTTTATTCATATAGATGTAATATATATGTGCAAATTCCATTTTTGGCAACGATGACATTTACATTGTCATTTAGCAGACAGTTTTATCCAAAGTGACTTACAAATAAGAAAACTGCACATCAGTAATTACAGAAAAAAACAGCTATACTGTAGTATAATCAAATCCCAGGTCCACTGAAGTGTGGGTCCTTGAGCAAGACCCTTAACCCTCATTGCTCCAGGGATGTTGTGATTAACCCTGTGCTCACCTTATAAGTCGCTTTGGATAAAAGCGTCCAATAGATGACCAAATGTAAATGTAAATGTAAAATGTAAATCTGATCATCATCCAATCCCCCCACTTTTTAATATCAAGTGTTTGTGAAAGAGACGTGTTTTCAGTTGTTTCTTGCTAAAGTTGCCAAATGACTCGGCCTTACGGACAAAACACTGCAACCTATCGTTTAGGATTATTTTCAGGAACCTACATGAAAAACAAGTTCATCTAAACAACAGTACTTAATAAAGTGCTTTATATATTAAATAAAAAAGACAAGTAGGTACTGTCAATCAAACTCTGGTTATTACTAAAATGCTGTCCTTTATCAGCTCTAACTGCTTTACTAACTTTCACATTTTCTGGTGTGGTCAGCTCTTCATTCATGGTTCTGCTGAAGCTCTGCATCTACGATTACTGGATGGAAGCTGGATTTTGATTGGACTGTCAGTCCTGCAGGACGCCCTCAATGAATTTATATAGTTTTCAATTGTTAAATACGGGTCACGTAATCATCACACAATCTGTACATGACTGTTCTACACTGTTGATGCTGCCCCTACTGAGTCTTGGTCCTCACAAGGTTTCTTTCTTAAAATATCAACATAACAGGGAGTTTTTTCTTGCCACTGTCTCTTCATTTTGCTCTTTGGGGGTTTAAAGGCTTTTAACTCTGTAAAGCTGCTTTGTGACAATGTACTGTTGTAAAATGTGCTGTATAAATAAATTCCTTGAATTGAATTTGTGGTGTACCTAATACATTTAGTCTTTAATAAAAAAAAAAAGATGATTATATATTGACTTAAATGTTAATATAAGTATCTGTAAACATCATGTTTAATTCTCACTGACCTTTTACACAGCAAACACGTCGAGGGCCATGAGAACAGTGGAAACTTCATCCGACAACAGCAGCAAACCTAAACACACACACACACACACACACACACACACACACACACACACACAGAGAATGTAACAATAAGCTGCTTTTTGAAACCAAATTCTGAAATTCTCTATTCGTTTTCAATCTAATCATTATTATATGCACTAAAATTAATTATCCATAGAATAATTTAAAACATATTTATTTGCTTTCGGCGGCACGGTGGCTTAGTGGTTAGCACGTTCGCCTCTCAGCACGAACGTGCTCTCCCGGTTCGAATCCCAATCTGGGTGGAGTTTCCATGTTCTCCCCGTGTCCACGTGGTGTTCCAAAAACATGGATCAAGTCAATTGAATTCTCCAAATTGCCCCATTTGCCCCAAGAAACCGGAGAATCATTTCCATGATTTTGCACTCTTGTAACTCGGGCCAATTTTTCGAGCTAGAGACTAAATTTGCTGAAGTCGGAGATCCCTCGCTGACACCACGTTTATTAGTGGATTTCCTCTTCCTCTAATTCAGTATTTAGGAAAATCCAGCTACACTGTACAATTATCTAACTTGAGCATCATCCAATCCTGACTTTTATTTAAATATTTTAATTTTGTATTTTTTTTATGAAGTGTTGTGAAGAGATGTGTTTTGAGATGTTTCCTAAAGATATTAGAGACTCTGCCATACAGACAGAGTGGGGAAGATCGTTCCACCATTTAGCAGCGGTGAACGATACGGAGTGAGAATTATTAGCACCACGGTGAGGTAAAATTAGTATAAATATAGAGTGAGGGTAAGAGGGGGCAGATCCAGAGGTTGTCCTGTAGATCAGAGTCAGTGTCTTGTGCTGAATGCAGCAGCTATAGGGAGCCAATAGAGAGAAACGAGAGAGAGAGGGCAAGAGAAAGAGAGGGTAATGGAGTGATATGAGTTCTCTTGTGCTGGTAGAACACGAGTCGGGCTGCAGAGTTCTGAATCAGTTGTAGAGTCTGATTGTACAAACTGGAGACCAGCAAGCAGAGCATTACAGTAATGGAGCCGGGATAGGCTGAGGGCTTGGACTAACAGCTGAGTAGCCTGTTCAGTTAAGAAAGGTCTGATCTTCCTGATGTTCTACAGAATGAATCTGCAGGAACGGACAGTTTTAGGGACCGGATCAGTTTTAAGATGTGAGTCACTAATGAAACCACGGTTACGGACCGAGACGGTTGGAGAGATTGTGGGGCCATCAGTTTGGAGGATCAGGTCATGATGGATTGAGGGTTTAGCTGGGATTATGAGGAGCTCTATTTCTGCCAAATTTAATTTGAGATGACGGGCCTTCACCCATCCATCCATCCATTATCTTCCGCTTTATCCTCTATTAGGGTCGTGGTAGGGTTCCCAATGCCCATCCAGGGGAGAACGTTTCGGGCACTGGGCAGATACACCCAGGACAGGACATCAATCTATCTATCACACACTCTATATGGGGCAATTTGGAGAATTCAATTGACTTGATCCATGTTTTTGGACTGTGGGAAGAAACCGGAGAACCCGGAGGAAACCCACGCGGACACGGGGAGAACATGGAACTCCACCCAGATGGGTATTCGAACCGGGAATCCCTAGAGCAGAGAGGAGAACATGCTAACCACTAAGCCATGTGCCGCCTGGCCTTCATCTAAACAGATATAATAATAATGACCATATCAACTTTGTTTCTGTTTTATTTGTTCTACGTTCACTTATGACAGGGTCCATGCGGGTGAACAGCTGCCCACGGGCACCGTGTCGGCTACCTCTGCTCTGAGGTATCCATGTGACATGTTATTGTGTTAGTGTGTGTGTGAGAGAGTGCTGTGTTTGTTACCTTTCCTTTTTTCAGGTTATTGTAAAGTTCTTTACTTTGAAGGAACTTCTCCATCTCAGCCTTCACCAGAACACGACGCACACCAATGACCTCATCCAGGGTCAGTGCCAGGCTCTCCACCGGGTGACTGAATTCCTCCTGGGTGTGGCACAGACAAAGTGTCATGTTCTGCTCTGATCCGTCACCATACCACATCGTTATATAATCACCGTGAACCAGTCAGTGTACGGAGCAGTCTGGGTTTCATTTCTTGTCTCGTCTCGTCTGCGTGTCGTTATTTATCCATCTATCCATTATCTTCCACTTTATCCTATATTAGGGTCGCGGGGGGTTCCCCATGCCCATCCAGGGGAGAACATTTTGGGCGCTGGGCAGATAGACCCAGGACAGGACACCAATCTATCACTGTACACACACTCACTCACACAGACACACTCTATATGGGGCTATTAGGAGAACTCATTTGACCTTGATCCATGTTTTTGGACTGTGGGAGGAAACCGGAGAACCCGGAGGAAACCCACACGGACACGGGGAGAACATGGAAAATCCACCGAGATGGGGATTCAAACCGGGAATCCCTAGCGCTGAGAGAACATGCTAACCACTAAGCAACGTGCCGCCTGTCGTTATTTAGTTAATTGGTAATTAGTTATTTGACAAGTCATGTTTTCCTATGGGTTCTTCGTTTTCTCCCAAAGTCCAAAAACATGGTAAATTGAAAACTCTAAATTGCCCCATATAGTGTGTCTGTGTGAGTGAGTGAGCCCGCGATGGATTGGCGCCCTGTCCCTCTGAGGGCATGGAGAACCCCCCACGACCCTAGTAGAGGATTAAGCGGAAGATAATGAATGAATGAATGAATGAATGTATAGTGTGGCGCGGTGGTTTAGTGGTCAACATGTTCGCCTCTCAGAGCTGTTCTCCCCATGTCTGTATGGGTTTTCTCCGGGTTCTCGAGGTTTGCTCTAACAATCCAAAAACATGGCACACTGTCCTGGGTGTATCTGCATAGAACCTGAAACTTTCACCCCTGAATGGGCATGTGGAACCTCACCGCCTCCCCACTCTGCTCCCCCAGTTTAGGACTGAGCAGAAGATAATGAATGAATGAATGTTCTGCTGTTGTCTCCAGTCACATGGTTCCACTTTGTCTTGTCCAAAAACATGGTAAATTGCATGCTCTAAATTGCCCCATATAGTGTGTGTGTGTGTGTGTGTGTCTGTGTGAGTGAGTGTGTGCCCAGCGATAGATTAGCGCCCCGTCCTGGATGAATCTGAAACGTTCTCTACTGGATCGGCATGGGAAACTCTGGGTTCTCTGGTTTCCTCCTACAGTCCAAAAACATGGTTTCATAGTAAATTGGCTGCTCTAAATTGCTCCATATACTATAGAGCCTGCGTGTGTGTGTGTGTGTGAGAGAGAGAAACAGGGAGTGAGTGAGTATGTGCCCCAGATTAGTGCCCTGTCCTGGGTGTATCTGAAACATTCTCCACTGTATGGGCATAGGGAACACCGGTTTCCTCCCACCATAATAAAACATGGATTTAATGTAAATTAGCTGCTCTAAATTGCCCCTATAGAGTCTGTGTGTAAGTTTCCAGTGATAGATTGGCGCCCTGTCCTGGGTGTATCCGCCCAGAGCCTGAAACTTTCACCCCTGAATGGGCATGTGGAACCTCACCCCCTCCCCACTCTGCTCCCCCAGTTTAGGACTGAGCAGAAGACAATGAATGAATGAATGATGTTCTGCTGTTGTCTCCAGTCACATGGTTCCCCTTTGTCTTTATTTTCCAGTCTCACCTTTAATAAACCGACTTAAAAGCTTAATGCTATTCTAGAGACGCGTGGGGGGGGGGGGTTCCCCATGCCCATTCAGCTGAAAACATTTTGGGCTCTGGGCAGATACACCCAATACAATCTATCGCTGGGCACACACTCACTCATACACAGTTTATAGGGGCAATTTAGAGAAACCATGTGCCCATCACAAACTCAGTTTATAGGGAAAATGTAGATTGGGGCAATTACGAGCAGCCTATTTACCTTGAATCTGTATTTTGGACCATGAGAGGAAACTCACACGGACACGTAAAAAACATGGAAACTCCACCCAGATCGGGATTCAAACCCCAGTGCTGAGAGGAGAACATGCTAACCACAGAACCACGGTGCTATTTGGAGGTTTATGGCAAATAAACCTGGACTCACCATACACTGGTTTGTACTGAGACTTTTGGAAGGCCCCGACGCCTCGTCCACCTGGTTGAGTGACTGACATGCAGATGGAGGAACCCAGCCATAGACAGGGAGAGACGCTTCAGAGAGACAGGACAGAGACAGAACATCACACTTGATTCAGTTTGCTTGATTAACTGGTGTGATGAGAGTAGTATTTCTTATCAGTTGTGCTGTGTGTCAGTGGAGTCAGTGTTTGTGTGCATGTGCGGTTCTCTGCTTTTCCTCATTATGAATCACAGAGCTTTCATCTAGGGTAGGGGTGTCCAAACGTTTTGCAAAGAGAGACAAATTCAATGTCATGAAGATGCCAATAGTCCCTGCCAGGGCGTTTTTAGGGTTTAGAAACATCAGGGGCTTTAGCCCAGATCCCTTATTCCCCCTCTGTCCTCTTTAAAAAGTGCCCTTTCATGAGGGTATTTATCCATTTTTCAAACTGTTGTTACATTCATTTTGTTTAATCATTCATTAGTTATTCATTCATTCATTATCTCCCACTTTATCCTCTAGTAGGGTCGCGGTGGGGTTCCCCATGCCCATCCAGGGGAGAACGTTTCGGGCGCTGGGCAGATACACCCAGGACAGGGCGCCAATCCATCGCTGGGCACACACGCACTCGCACACACACTCTATATGGGCCAATTTTGAGAATTCAATTGACTTGATCCATGTTTTTGGATTGTGGGAGGAAACCGGAGAACCCGGAGGAAACCCACGCGGACACGGGGAGAACATGGAAACTCCACCCAGATGGGGATTCGAACCGGGAATCCCTAGTGCTGAGAGGCGAACGTGCTAACCACTAAGCCACCATGCCACCCTTCATTAGTTATATTGGATAAAATTAAATAATATGAAATATGTCTGTCAGCAGTGGAGAGCACATTCAGTTTTAATAAATGATGGTTTTGGCTGAAAATGTTTGAATAAACGAACTTCTGCAGAAACGCGTGAATCTGTTTACGAGTCCGTCGCAGATGAGACAGTTTAACAAGGTTTTGTTTGAAATACCGTAAATTTGCGACAGATTGCGCATTCAGAAAAATTCTGACGGTTTCTAAAAGTTGAGAAGCTGCTCTTTACAGCCAACATACAGTTATTATGGTAACATTACTCCCAGATAATAGCGAAAATCTGTCTTCCTCACAAAAATACAGAGTTTAGAAGCACAAACAGCTGACGGTGACTCCATCGTTCGGTCCCGCTGCTGGAGGAGAGGCCGCAGCGAAAGCTGCTTTCATTTGATCTGGGGCAACTGACAAAACATCCGGGGCTATAGCCCCCCAGGTCTAACGACACCCCTGGTTCCTGCTGATATTTTTTCACCACAAATGTTATGCACTGTTACAAAAGTCACAATTATCTTAATTTTTCAAATCGCAAATGTTACAGAATATAAGCCACTCAGTCATGAACTCTAACGATAATAATAACAATTTAATTAATAATTCAATAAGTATCGTAGTTACGGTAATGTGTGTTTGCTCGTTTTTGGGGGGGGGTCATTTAGGGAATACATGTGTCACGTCCTTGAGTCAAGGTTTAAGTCTCAAGTCTTTAAGTTTAAGTTTAAGTCTTAAGTCTCAAGGTTTTCGAAGGCTGTTCGAAAACCAAGTTCTCTCAAATGTTATTTGCTGGAGCGTGTGAAGGGATAAAATTTACACACAAGGTGCTCAATGTTCAAGGGAATGTGTGCACTTGATAATAAGATGGGGGCAAACTAGCCGATGAACAAAGACACATTAAGTCTGACGAATGAGGCTCAAGGGTGCCGAGCGGTATTGAGCTCCCACATAGATGTCAATGGAATGGTATGTTCACACCCCCCCCCCACAGAACTCCTTCGATGAGTTATTTTAGAAAAAGCAGAACTAGGGATGGCTTTTACAATAAATAGGGTCAGCAACTGAACTTCGGGGCTCTGTCTTGGAGTGGTTTAGTGCTGTGCGGAGGTCAGAGCCGATCGCGATCCTGGGCTTATCTTGGAAGAACACACTGCTTTGACTTGGTTTGTCATAAATAAAGCGCTTAATTTCAATAACTTAGAAAGGGACTGCATGTGGTTTTTGACGCCTTCAGAAAGGGTTCGTGCTTAATAAAAAGAGCAATTTTTGTGTAAATGGCAACCCGAAGCCGAGTCTTTTCTATGCTGATTCCACAAAATGAACATGTGTAAACAGGCTTCAACATTAAAACTTTCCAAAGAAGATAATTTGTTGTAGATCACGATGACCTCGGATGAGGATGTAAGATCAGTGTATGTTTGAGACCGTGATCTTGGCGTGTGTTTGTGTGTATTTGTTGTTGCTCTAACCTCGGTGAGAGTTTGTGGTACCGGTGTGTGTATATGAGCGTGGTCGGTCCCCACGTATACACACTGCACCACTCGTTTCCAGACTGTTGCTCTGCAGCAGTTCGGCTAGATCGTGTTCCGAAAAGGAACGATCGCGCTTCATCATACTCTCCACCATCTCAGTACCATCCGGGGAGTCCTCGTCCTAAACACACACACACACACACACACACACACACACAGGTACATTGAATATACTTATAATATTACTGTATAGGGCGGCACGGTGGCTTAGTGGTTACATTTACATTACATTTAGTCATTTAGCAGACGCTTTTATCCAAAGCGACTTATAAATGAGAACACCACAAGTCAGAAGTTATGAAGAAAACCAACTATACTGTAAATTCATCAACACGGTTTGTTATTCGATGCTGCGTCGCCCCCCCCCCCTTTTTTTTTTTTTTTTTTTTTTTTTTCTTCTTCTACAACAGGTATTTGTTAAAGAGATGCGTCTTCAGTAGTTTCTTAAAACTGCTTAGTGATTCTGCCTTACGGACAGAGTTGGGAAGAACGTTTCACCATTTTGCAGTGGTGAACGCCACGGAGTGAGAATGAGCTCCTCGATGAGGTGGAACCACCAGACGACAATCATCACTGGAGCGAAGTGAACGAGTCGGAGTGTATTTTGAAAAGATAGAGTGAAGGTAGGAGGGGGAAGATCCAGAAATGGTTCTGTATGCCAGAGTCAATGACTTGTACTGAATGCAGCAGCTACAGGAAGCCAATGGAGGGAAGTGAGTAATGGAGTGACATGAGTTCGCTTGGGCTGGTTAAACACGAGTCGGGCTGCAGAGTTTTGAACTAGTTGAAGAGGTCTGATTGTGGAAGCTGGGATACCAGCAAGTAGCGCATTACAATAATCAAGCCGGGATAGGACTAGGGCTTGAACAAGCAGTTGGGTAGCATGTTCAGTCAAAAAGGGTCTGATCTTCCTTATGTTATAAAGAAGGAATCTGCAGGAACGGGCGGTTTTGATAACATGATCAGAGAGTTTAAGTTGGGAGTCTATTGTGAAACCAAGGTTCTGGACCGAATGGTGGTTAGCATGTTCTCCTGCTCAGCACTGGGGATCCAGGTTCGAATCCTAATCTGGGTGGAGTTTCCATGTTCTCCTCCACAACGGTTCTCCGGTTTCCTCCCACAGTTCAAAAATATGAATATTCCCAATTGCCCCATATAGAGTGTGTTTGTGTGTGTGTGTGAGTGAGTGAGTGAGTGTTCAGTGATGGATTATATCTGGGTGTATCTGCCCAGAGCCCAAAACATTCTCCCCTGGATGGGAATGGGGAACCCCCCCGTGGCCCTAATAGAGGATAAAGCAGAAGATAATGGATGGATGGCTTTGCAAGGTTTTATGTAATGCGCTGATTATTGCAATTAAAAAATCTCATTTACAAAAATGTAACTAAAAAAGTGTAATAAACCTTGTTTTTGACTTGAATAGAATAGAATAGATGTCAACTAAGATATATAATATAGATTTTTTATTTATTTTTAACCAAATAAATTTACTATATTAGCAGATAGTTTTATGGGAGTTATGTACATTTTATCTTTATTTTTCTTATTTTTAATTTTTTCTTAATTTTTTACCATTGATTTTTTTTGCAGGTGCGGCACGGTGGCTTAGTGGTTTAGCGTGTTCTCCTCTCAGCGCTAGGGATTCCCAGTTCGAATCCCCATCTGGGTGGAGTTTCCATGTTCTCCCCGTGTCCATGTGGGTTTCCTCCGGGTTCTCCGGTTTCCTCCCACAGTCCAAAAACATGGATCAAGGTCAAATGAATTCTCCAAATTGCCCCATATAGAGTGTGTCTGTGTGAGTGAGTGTGTGTCCAGTGATAGATTGGTGTCCTGTCCTGGGTCTATCTGCCCAGCGCCTGAAACGTTCTCCCCTGGATGGGCATGGGGAACCCCCCCGCGACCCTAATAGAGGATAAAGTGGAAGATAATGAATGGATGGATTTTTTTGCAGTGTTAACACAGTGGCCATAAAAGCAAACTTCTGGGCTACAAAATGTAATTTACACAAACATGGGACACTCACACACACCGACCCAGATACCTCAAATAGGTTCATCTCCTCCATCTCAGCCAAGGTGGGAGCCTTAAGTAGGACACGGGGGCGGGGGAAGGCATGAGCGCCAGCCTTTGTGACTGACAGATCGATGCAGGACGTTGATTTGAGGTCGCAGTGACAGGTATGCGCCAGACACGGCAGAGAACCGAACGCTGAGGAGAAGCATACAGAAATGTAAAAGTACAGACACTCCCACACTGCACACACACACACACTGTACATACACACTGTATACACACACTGTACATACACACTGCACATACACACACTGTACACACACACTGTACAAACACTGTACATACACACTGTACATATACACTGTACATACACACTGCACACACATACACACTGTACATACACACTGTATACACACACTGTACATACACACTGCACATACACACACTGTACACACACACTGTACAAACACTGTACATACACACTGTACATACACACTGCACATACACACACTGTACATACACACTGTATACACACACTGTACATATACACTGCACACACACTGTACATACACACTGTACAAACACTGTACATACACACTGCACATACACACTGTACAGTACATACACACTGCACATACACACACTGTACACACACACTGTACAAACACTGTACATACACACTGTACATATACACTGCACACACACACTGTACATACACACTGTACAAACACTGTACATACACACTGCACATACACACTGTACAGTACATACACACTGTACATACACACTGCACATACACACACTGTACACACACACTGTACAAACACTGTACATACACACTGTATACACACACTGTACATATACACTGCACACACACACTGTACATACACACTGTACAAACACTGTACATACACACTGCACATACACACTGTACAGTACATACACACTGTACATACACACTGCACATACACACACTGTACACACACACTGTACAAACACTGTACATACACACTGTACATATACACTGCACACACACACTGTACATACACACTGTACAAACACTGTACATACACACTGCACATACACACTGTACAGTACATACACACTGCACATACACACACTGCACATACACACACTGCACACACACACTGCACACACACAAACTGTACACACACACACTGCACACACACACTGCACACACACACTGTACACACACACTGTATATACACACTGCACACACACACTGCACACACACTGCACACACACACTGCACATACACACTGCACATACACACACTGCACATACACACACACTGTATATACACACTGTACACACACACACACACACACACACTGTACACACACACACACTGTACACACACTGTATATACACACACTGCACACACACACTGTACACACACTGCACATAAACACTGTACACACACACTGCACATACACACTGTACACACAGTGCACACACACACTGTACACACAGTGCACACACTGCACATACACACTGTATACACACACTGTACACACACACACACACACACACACTGTATATACACACTGTACGCACACACTGTACACACACACACACTGTACACACACACTGCACATACACACTGTACACAAACACACTGCACATACACACTGTACACACACACGGTACACATACACTGCACAAAACGCAGACACATCATGACGCACAGCGTACACGGCACTACGTAACGCACAGCTCATGCTATTTGCCTGATCAATCACAAACGGAAGAGGCAAAGCCTGACTGACTGCTGATTGGCTATAGGAGGAGGGGTTGACGCACGTCTCTTGGAGCTCCGTCTCTCCACCGGCTTCAGTTTATGTTCCTGCCGGATTTCGGCTAACACCCGGTCATGCAGACACTGTTGCTCCTGAGGACGTGGGGGCAGACTGCGCTCCGACACCTACATACAGAGAAGACTTATTGATTGGCGCTGGGCAGATAGATTCAAGATTCAAGAAAATTCGGTACATGAGATGAGAACGAAATTATGGGTCACGGACCCCGATTACCATGTTATTTTAAAGTTATAATTGAAATTGAAATTTTAAAGAATAAAATTATATGTTTAAAATTATATATAATTAAAAAAAAAAAACACTTTATATCGCTGTGTGAAATATAATATAATATACATTTCACATAGCGATATACTGTATTTTTTTTAATGTATCTAATATTCTTCTTTAAAATTTAAATTATAACTTTATTATAACAGGGTATTCGGGGTCCATGAACCATAATTTCGTTCTTATCTCATGATACACCCAGGGCAGGACACCAATCTATCACTGGGCACACACACACTCTATATGGGGCAATTTGGAGAATTCAATTGACCTCGATTTATGTTTTTGGACTGTGGGAGGAAACCGGAGAACCTGGAGGAAACCCACATGGACACGGGGAGAACATGGAAACTCCACCCAGATTGGGATTCGAACCGGGAATCCCTAGTGCTGAGAGGAGAATATGCTAACCACTAAGCCACCATGCCGCTGTACAGTAAATATTACAATTAAAAATATATTGATATGTACATAAATTAGGGCTATTTCAATTCAATTCCCCAATTCATCAATGAATTTGCTGTAAATAAAATAAATCCCAAATTGGAACGGCATGGTGACTTAGCATGTACTCTCAGCGCTGGGGGTCCGGGTTCGAATCCCAATCTGGGTGGAATTTCCATGTTCTCCCCGTGTCCATATGGGTTTCTTATGGGTTTTCCACTTTCTTCCCACAGTTCAAAACCATGTCCTGTTCTGGGTGTATCTGCCCAGTGCCCGAAAAGTTGTCCCTTGGATGGGGATGGGGATGGGGAACCACCCCCCGACGCAACGCAACCCCAGTTTCAATGGTAGTCAATAAAAACAAAACATAACTCTGAATTCACTAAATAGTCTTTACAACAACATCTTAGCAGAACTGCAAAGTCAGCAGAGTCCAGCTTCTGTCCAATAAATCTGAATGTGTGGAGTCAGAAGAACATAAACTAAAATATATCATCCCTGTATATCCTAATATCTATAATGTGAGTGAGAGAGAGAGAGAGAGAGAGAGAGAGAGTGAGAGCTTACAGGTTTTAGAGGGGGTCTGGATCTGATGAAGTCCAGAATAAGTTCATGTGCATTCTGTTTCACTCGGGTAGGGATGTCTCCATCCACCTGACACATGAAGAAAATCAACATGAGAACATGAGACATGAGAGAGAAATGTTCCCAGATGAGCTGTGGTGCAATCTGGGTACATAATAATAAAAAACATTCTTTAATAACTGATTACTTTTCATTTATCTGGTGCGGTTATTACTCTTTACATGAGCGATGAGATTAGAAGATTAGGAATGAGTGTGTTAAAGCGACGGCAGGGATAGGTCATTTTGGAGATGAAGTTAAACAACTCAGGGTGGCTTAGTGGTTGGCATGTTCTCCTCTCAGCACTAGGGATTCCTGGTTCGAATCCCAATCTGGGTGGAGTCTCCAAGTCCAAAAACATGGATCAAGGTCAATTAAATTCTCCAAATTGCCCCATATAGAGTGTGTGTGTGAGTGAGTGTGTGTCCAGAGTGTATAATCACCATAACTTTACGCAGTGTGTATCTACGAGAGCGTATATCTTGCATTAGCATCTCAAACGGAGTGAGACTAAACTCAGAGGGAAGAGGATCAAATGGTTGCTGCTCCACCTTCTTCAGCTTCACCCCCTGCCTGAGCTCCTTCATCAACTGCACCCACAATCGAGCCTGGATACACACACAGCGGCACACACACCATCACACACACGGTCAATATATATACACAGTTTGTACAATTACAATTACATCAAACAATTATAATCTTAATCAGAGTTTTGCACTGTTTTTCATGCTTGCCATTATTTAGAAGAATGTCTAAAGGTTTTACAGCCCGTGTGTGTGTGTGTGTTTGTTTGTGTGTACCGAGTCTTTGTGTTTGAGATTATCCACCTAAAGGTTTTTAGAGTACATTTACATTTACATTTAGTCATTTAGCAGACAGTACAGTTGTGTGTGTGTGTGTACCCAGTCCTTGTGTTTGATTTTGTCTAACTCATGGTTTTTTAGAGTACAGATTGTGTGTGCGTGTCTGTCTGTACCAAGTCTTTGTGTTTGAGGTTGTCCACCTAAAGATTTTTAGAGTACAGCTTGTGTGTTTGTGTGTTTGTGTGTGTGTGTCTGTACCAAGTCTTTGTGTTTGAGGTTGTCCACCTAAAGATTTTTAGAGTACAGCTTGTGTGTGTGTGTGTGTGTGTGTCTGTACCAAGTCTTTGTGTTTGAGGTTGTCCACCTAA
This sequence comes from Corydoras sp. C115, assembly GCA_019802505.1. Lineage (NCBI taxonomy): Eukaryota > Metazoa > Chordata > Actinopteri > Siluriformes > Callichthyidae > Corydoras > Corydoras sp. C115. The sequence continues at coordinate 106,621 of JAFMOC010000434.1, forward strand.
AGATTTTTAGAGTACAGCTTGTGTGTTTGTGTGTGTGTGTGTGTGTCTGTCTGTCTGTACCAAGTCTTTGTGTTTGAGGTTGTTCAACTAAAGGTTTTTAGAGTACAGCTTGTGTGTGTGTGTGTGTGTGTCTGTCTGTACCAAGTCTTTGTGTTTGAGGTTGTCCAACTAAAGGTTTTTTAGAGTACAGCTTGTGTGTGTGTGTGTGTGTGTGTGTGTGTGTGTGTGTGTGTGCTCCAAGTCTTTGTGTTTGAGGTTGTCCAACTAAAGGTTTTTTAGAGTACAGCTTGTGTGTGTGTGTGTGTGTGTGTGTGCTCCAAGTCTTTGTGTTTGAGGTTGTCCAACTAAAGGTTTTTAGAGTACAGCTTGTGTGTTTTGTGTGTGTGTCTGTCTGTACCCAGTCTGTTTTTGAGGTTGTCCAACTAAAGGTTTTTTAGAGTACAGCTTGTGTGTTTTGTGTGTGTGTCTGTCTGTACCCAGTCTGTTTTTGAGGTTGTCCAACTAAAGGTTTTTTAGAGTACAGCTTGTGTGTTTTGTGTGTGTGTGTCTGTCTGTACCCAGTCTGTTTTTGAGGTTGTCCAACTAAAGGTTTTTTAGAGTACAGCTTGTGTGTGTGTGTGTGTGTGTGTGTGTGTGTGCTCCAAGTCTTTGTGTTTGAGGTTGTCCAACTAAAGGTTTTTTAGAGTACAGCTTGTGTGTGTGTGTGTGTGTGTGTGTGTGCGCTCCAAGTCTTTGTGTTTGAGGTTGTCCAACTAAAGATTTTTTAGAGTACAGCTTGTGTGTGTGTGTGTGTGTGTGTGTGCTTGAAGTCTTTGTGTTTGAGGTTGTCCAACTAAAGGTTTTTAGAGTACAGCTTGTGTGTTTTGTGTGTGTGTGTGTCTGTACCCAGTCTGTTTTTGAGGTTGTCCAACTAAAGGTTTTTTAGAGTACAGCTTGTGTGTTTTGTGTGTGTGTGCTCCAAGTCTTTGTGTTTGAGGTTGTCCAACTAAAGGTTTTTTAGAGTACAGCTTGTGTGTGTGTGTGTGTGTGTGTGTGTGTCTGTACCAAGTCTTTGTGTTTGAGGTTGTCCAACTAAAGGTTTTTTAGAGTACAGCTTGTGTGTGTGTGTGTGTGTGTGTGCTCCAAGTCTTTGTGTTTGAGGTTGTCCAACTAAAGGTTTTTTAGAGTACAGCTTGTGTGTGTGTGTGTGTGTGTGTGTGCTCCAAGTCTTTGTGTTTGAGGTTGTCCAACTAAAGGTTTTTTAGAGTACAGCTTGTGTGTTTTGTGGATGTGTGTCTGTCTGTACCCAGTCTGTTTTTGAGGTTGTCCAACTAAAGGTTTTTTAGAGTACAGCTTGTGTGTTTTGTGTGTGTGTCTGTCTGTACCCAGTCTGTTTTTGAGGTTGTCCAACTAAAGGTTTTTTAGAGTACAGCTTGTGTGTTTTGTGTGTGTGTCTGTCTGTACCCAGTCTGTTTTTGAGGTTGTCCAACTAAAGGTTTTTTAGAGTACAGCTTGTGTGTGTGTGTGTGTGTGTGTGTGTGTGTGTGTGTGTGTGTGTGTGTGTGCTCCAAGTCTTTGTGTTTGAGGTTGTCCAACTAAAGGTTTTTTAGAGTACAGCTTGTGTGTGTGTGTGTGTGTGTGCTCCAAGTCTTTGTGTTTGAGGTTGTCCAACTAAATATTTTTTAGAGTACAGCTTGTGTGTGTGTGTGTGTGTGTGTGTGTGTGCTCCAAGTCTTTGTGTTTGAGGTTGTCCAACTAAAGGTTTTTAGAGTACAGCTTGTGTGTTTTGTGTGTGTGTCTGTCTGTACCCAGTCTGTTTTTGAGGTTGTCCAACTAAAGGTTTTTTAGAGTACAGCTTGTGTGTTTTGTGTGTGTGTCTGTCTGTACCCAGTCTGTTTTTGAGGTTGTCCAACTAAAGGTTTTTTTGAGTACAGCTTGTGTGTTTTGTGTGTGTGTCTGTCTGTACCCAGTCTGTTTTTGAGGTTGTCCAACTAAAGGTTTTTTAGAGTACAGCTTGTGTGTTTCGTGTGTGTGTCTGTCTGTACCCAGTCTGTTTTTGAGGTTGTCCAACTAAAGGTTTTTTAGAGTACAGCTTGTGTGTGTGTGTGTGTGTGTGTGTGTGTGCTCCAAGTCTTTGTGTTTGAGGTTGTCCAACTAAAGGTTTTTTAGAGTACAGCTTGTGTGTGTGTGTGTGTGTGTGTGTGTGTGCTCCAAGTCTTTGTGTTTGAGGTTGTCCAACTAAAGGTTTTTTAGAGTACAGCTTGTGTGTGTGTGTGTGTGTCTGTCTGTACCAAGTCTTTGTGTTTGAGGTTGTCCAACTAAAGGTTTTTTAGAGTACAGCTTGTGTGTGTGTGTGTCTGTCTGTACCAAGTCTTTGTGTTTGAGGTTGTCCAACTAAAGGTTTTTTAGAGTACAGCTTGTGTGTGTGTGTGTGTGTGTGTGTGTGTGTGTGTGTGTGTGTGCTCCAAGTCTTTGTGTTTGAGGTTGTCCAACTAAAGGTTTTTTAGAGTACAGCTTGTGTGTGTGTGTGTGTGTGCTCCAAGTCTTTGTGTTTGAGGTTGTCCAACTAAAGGTTTTTTAGAGTACAGCTTGTGTGTTTTGTGGATGTGTGTGTGCTCCAAGTCTTTGTGTTTGAGGTTGTCCAACTAAAGGTTTTTTAGAGTACAGCTTGTGTGTTTTGTGGATGTGTGTGTGCTCCAAGTCTTTGTGTTTGAGGTTGTCCAACTAAAGGTTTTTTAGAGTACAGCTTGTGTGTTTTGTGGATGTGTGTGTGCTCCAAGTCTTTGTGTTTGAGGTTGTCCAACTAAAGGTTTTTAGAGTACAGCTTGTGTGTTTTGTGTGTGTGTGTGTGTGTGTGTGTGCTCCAAGTCTTTGTGTTTGAGGTTGTCCAACTAAAGGTTTTTAGAGTACAGCTTGTGTGTTTTGTGGATGTGTGTCTGTCTGTATCCAGTCTGTTTTTGAGGTTGTCCAACTAAAGGTTTTTTAGAGTACAGCTTGTGCGTGTGTGTGTGTGTGCTCCAAGTCTTTGTGTTTGAGGTTGTCCAACTCAAGGTTTTTTAGAGTACAGCTTGTGTGTGTGTGTGTTTATGTGTGTGTGTGTGTGTGTGTGTGTGTGTGTGTTTGTGTGTGTTTGTGAGTACCCAGTCTTTGTGTTTGAGGTTGTCTAATTCTGCAGCACACCTTTCCTCATGTGATTCCTCAGTTCTGATCTTCCTCAGCATCTATAGAAACATTGTCAGCATACACACACACACACACACACACACACACACACACACACACACACAATGCTGAAACAGCTAATGTCCACTTGCTCTGCTAATGAGGAAATGGATGCAAACAGATCAATAACCGTGAAATACTTTCTCCCTCACGTCCTTCTTTCAGCACACAGTGCATTTGTTCTTATAAACACTGATAAAGAGGTTCTAATCCTCACATTAAAAAGATGTTCAGCCATTTTACTTCATAACGTTAAATAAAATTTGATTTAATAGCTGAAAAACTGGTTTCATTAAACGCACCATTAAATAATTGATAATATTTAATAGAATATTATTTAAAAGACAATATACAGTGAAAATTATAATTCAATGATAAAATAAAAACATAATAGTTTTAGATTCATAATATCATAATAGTCCATCCATCCATTATCTTCCGCTTTATCCTCTATTAGGGTCGCGGTGGGGGGGGGGTTCTCCATGCCCATCCAGGGGAGAACGTTTCGGGCGCTGGGCAGATACACCCAGGAAAGGGCACCAATCCATCGCTGGACACACACTCACTCACACAAACACACGGAGAACCCGAGGAAACCCACGCAGACACGGGGAGAACATGGAAACTCCACCCAGATGGGATTCAAACCTGAATCCCCAGCGCTGAGAGCAGAACATGCTAACCACTAACCACCGTGCCGCCATAGATTCATAATATCATATGATAATAATAATAATGGGCAGAACGGTGGCATAGTGGTTAGCATGTTCTCTGCTCATCGCTGGGGATTCAGGTTTGAATCCCAATCTAGGTGGAGTTTTCATGTTCTCCCCGTGTGGGTTTCCTCCACAGTCCAAAAACTTAGAAACTTTTTCAAATTGCCCCATATAGAGTGTGTTTGTGTGTGTGTCTGTGTGAGTGAGTGGGCCCAGCGATAAGTGGAGGCATCGAGGCAGAAACGGATTAGAAAGGAACAGTATTAGAAATGGTGCTGCCCTCATGTGGTAAAAAAAGGAATTCCTTTATGATTTGTTTATTCTGACAGAGCTAGCGAGCCATAAACAACATATTATAAGATTGAAGTCACGGTCCGTTTGGGATCTGACGGCGGGCCGTGATTGGCCCGTGGGCCTGACCTAGGACACCTCTGGATTAGAGATACATGGCTCCACCTGATGAACGTTTGAGCCCTTTATTAGCCATGTAGACACACATAAGAAAATAATCAACAATAACTGGCATTCACCGACCTCTTTGGCATCCCTGATCCTGCAGAGAAAGGTCTGTAACTCCAGCGTCTCGAGGAACAGTGCTCTACACACAGCCTGGTAATGTTCTGCAGCCATTGCTGGATTCGGAAGCCGTCTGGCACACAGTGCCATGACCTGCCGAAGGGTGTGCGCTGAATGCACGGTCTGCTCTTCTTCCTCCTCCTCATCTTCAGGGCCACTGTAGCCTTCATCCTTTGTGGCATTCCTAACACAGTCAGTCGAGTCTCCATCTGCCTTCGCCACCATGCGTTCAATGAGTTGTTCTAGTTGTGGACTCAGCTCACGTTCCTCACTGTCAGACAATCCCCAATCCAGAGCTCGATATATCGCCACACCCAAAGAGTGAACCAGCTGAAAAAGAGATACAAGATACATGGCTACTAGTAAACACCACAGTCCAGATAAATAGTGTGTGTGTGTTAAAAGTGGAGAGGTATGGAAAACCATATTAAAGCAATAAGGCATGAGAGTGGCATTATTGTGAATCAATCAGGGAAAAGGGGTGGTGGTTTAGTGGTTAGCATGTTCTCCTGTCAATGCTGGGAATCCAGGTTTGAATCCCAATCTAAGTGGAGTTTCCATGTTCGTCCTGTGTCTGCGTGGGTTCTCCAGTTTCCTCCCACTGTCAAATTGGATTCAAGATAAATAAAATTCTCCAAATTGAATGCTCTGTGGGTGTTTTTGGACAGTGGGAGGAAACCGGAGAACCCGGAGGAAACCCACACGGACACGAGAACATGGAAGTGCTGAGAGGTGGAGATGCTTACCACTAAGCCATCGTGCAGTAAATAATCTAGGTTTTTAATCTATCCATTATCTTTCACTTTATCCTCTACTAGGTTTGCGGGGTTGCCCACCCAGGGGAGAACGTTTCAGGCGCTGGGCAGATACACCCAGGACAGGACACCAATCTATCACTGGGCACACACTCACTCACAAAGACACACTATATAGGGGCAATTAGGACAGGGTGTAAATAGAGTTGTACTTCGCTTCGTGCTTTACATTATCCAGCTTAATCTTCTATTAGGGTCACGGGGGGGTGGAAGTGTTCCCCATGCCCATCCAGAACAGGGATACAGCCATACAGGGGGAAATTTAGAGCAGCCAATTCACCTTGAAGCCATGTTTTTGGACAGAAAATAATCCTGGTTTTTAATAAATTTTTGTCATTTCTTCAATGACCTTTTGATTTGGAGGAGTTTCCATGTTCTCCCCATGTCCACGTGGGTTTCCTCCGGGTTCTCCGCTTTCTTCCACAGTCAAAAAACATGGATCAAGTCAACTGAGTTCTCCAAATTGCCACATATGAGTGTGTTTGTGTGAGTGAGTGTGTGTCCAGCGATGGATTGGCGCTCTGAAACGTTCTCCCCTGGATGGGCATGGGGAACCAGATTAAAGGAGAAAAATAAAAATAGGAATTTTGTGAACTTATTCCCAAATTTGTGGGGGGGGGGGTATTGGTTGAACATTGGGTCAGGTGTAGAGACTAAAATCTTACCTGGTTCTCACATACAGGTGCAGCAGGAACCGTATCTCCATCATCTACAACAAAAGACAAACAAAGGTTTACTAAAAGATTCAAATATACACACTTACACACACATGCACGGACATACACACACAAATGTGCATACACATACATTCAGCCATACACACATACATTTGCATGCATACACAAAAACACATACATTTCTGATTTTGATGTTACACACTGCTACAGAAAGCTGTTGGAACATTATAAATTTTTGTTTACTATTTTGGGTTTCAACAATCACAAAAGGGTTTATATTTTATACAACATTTGTACTGAATTCTGTTTTCAAATGATGCTTCTGTTTTTTTCTTATCATTCATTCATTCATTTATTCATTCATTATCTTCCCCATGCCTGTCCATGGGAGAACGTTTCGGCCGCTGGGCAGATACACCCAGAACAGGTACCAATCTATTGGCTGACTCACACATACACACGCACACAAACACACTCTATATGGGGCAATTTAAAGCAATTTGCACCATATAAATAAATCTGAGGTGAACGTGCTAACCACTAAGCCACCGTGCCGCCCATCATTCATCTTCCACTAATCCTGTATTCTATATTTGGGGGGGGGTTCGGTTTACTTGTTTTTTTTCTTATCTTAGCATATTATTTTAAGACTTTTAACATGTTTAACGTCCATCCATCCATTATCTTCCACTTTATCCTATATTAGGGTCGCGGGGGGGTTCCCCATGCCCATCCAGTGGAGAACGTTTCGGGCGCTGGGCAGATACATCCAGGACAGGACGCCAATCTATCACTGGGCACACACTCACTCACACACACACACACACACACACACACACACACACACACACACACACTCTATATGGGGCAATTTGGAGAAGTCAACTGACTTGATCCAGGTTTTTGGACTGTGGGAGGAAACCGGAGAACCCGGAGGAAACCCATGTGGACACGGGGAGAACATGGAAACTCCACCCAGATTGGGATTCGAACCGGTATTCCCTAGTGCTGAGAGGCAAATGTGCTAACCATGTGTGAATGTGCTAACCATGTGCGAATGTGAACCACTAAGCCCCACGTTTAAGGTGTTTCCGTTATTAGTAGAGCGTTACTAAAGTAACTCATGTTTTCATATCGTATTCAGATTAATATAAATGCCTGCACTTGTATATAGTCAACAAAAAATATATATAGTCCTTAAAATGTCATGTCATATGTGCCTCAAAGTTACAGTCAGTGCAGTTTTTTTCCACAGAGAACCGACTCGTTACCTGGTGATTTAATAATTCAAAACAAACTATTTGAGAAAATTTTTTTTACGTCCAGTATTTTTGATAAGACATTTCAATAACAATGAAAGAATGAATTGAAAACATTCCACCATCATTCTAATGAGCGTTATATTATACTTATATAAATGTATTATTAAATCTCTTGTGGCTGAGATTTGATGTTTGATAAAGATGTTAATGCTAAAGCATTTTTGTGTTTCAATAGAACCCTCTGTGTTTGATTAAAGAAAAGATTTCAACATGAAAGGTTTTTATTTTTTAAAATATTTTAATTCCAAACACAATCACATTAGAGTAATAGTTTGTTGATGGATAAACTAATTGAAAAAAAGAATCGTTAGATTAATTGACCTAACAAGTAATAAATATATATATTCATTCATTATGTCCCGCTTTATCCTCTATTAGGGTCGCGGTGGGGTTCCCTATGCCCATCTAGGGGAAAACGTTTCGGGCGCTGGGCAGGGCGCCAATCCATCGCTGGGCAATATATATACATATATATATATATATATATACACACACACACACACACACACACACATATATATATTAGAGGTGAGCTGCAATATTCGCTGATTCGACGATTCGATTCGGAGAACCGTAGTCGACTATGAACCTCATAGTCGAATGTACCATTTTGACCACATGGGGTGCCCATGGCTGCTGCTAAGCATTAGTTTTTACATGAAATGTCTTTGTTTTCATTATATATATAGCCTTTTGTCAAATAAAATCATACTAATTTCTGTTAATATATTTTTTTAAATGATATGTGCGCATTTACGGTGGTCTAGAAAAACAAGTAAAATATAAAAAAAATCTTTTTTAAAAACCACGCTTATAGCGCCATCTTGTGGTGAAATTTTAACTGATTCGACTATCAGTCGACTATAGGGAAAATCTGACGAATCAGATTCGACTATGAAAATCCTTAGTTGAAGACACCCCTAATATATATATATATATATACTGTATATATATATATATATATATATATATATATATATATATATATATATATATATATATAAAAAACACACACACACACACGTGTGTGTGTCTTTTATAAAATATATATATATATATATATATATATATATATATATATATATATATATATATATATATATATATAAAAATATACACGTGTGTGCGCGTATGTGTGTTTTATTTATATATATATTTATAAAGACACACACACACATATACATATATATACACATGTGGTTTGAGTTTTCTAATACATTTTGGAAGATATTTACACATACCAGTCTCTGGAGTTTCTAAAAATAGTGCAATGAAAAACATCCACGGAGCAGCAGTTTGGTTGATTACACTCCCCCTGCACACACACAAACTCCCCGTTGATGAGTCAGGTGAATTAGAGCAGACCGAACTACTAAGTGCTGACACAAAGGCCATGAAAAGTCAAATCACCACTCAGTGAAATTGTGCTGAACAAAATCTCTAAACCCACAGTGAATGTTAAGGTGGCCGACCTACAAAAGCAGAAGATGACAATTTAGTGGTTCGAATGAAGCCTACATGTGCATACATGCATCACACCGGATGACTCTGATTCATCCATCCATCCATTATCCTCCGCTTTATCCTATATTAGGGTCGCAGGCGGATTCCCCATGCCCATCCAGGGGAGAATGTCTCGGGCGCAGGGCAGATAGACCCAGGACAGGGCGCCAATCTATCACTGGGCACACACTCACTCACACAAACACACTCTATATGGGGCAATTTGGAGAACTCAATTGACTTGATCCATGTTTTTGGACTGTGGGAGGAAAACGGTGAACCCGGAGGGAGAACATGGAACCTCCACCCACGCCCTTTGCCTGACCCATCAAAATAAAGTTGACGGTGAGAGCCGCTGCTTTCAGGTGAGGTGGGAATCTTGAATATCGAGGCCATTGTGTTTGTCTAATTTGTAAAGAGACAATTGCCTTGTTTAAGGATTTCAACGTTAAGAGACACTACGAGACACATGCTACTAAATATAACAAGCTAACAGAGAGTGACCGCGCTGAAAAAGTGAAGCAGCTCCGAGCTGATCTGGCATCGCCAATATATCACTGGGCACACTCACTCACAGACACACACAATTCTAGGCAATTTAAAGCATTATATTTATCTTGAATCCATGTTTTTGGACTGTGGGAGAAAACCGGAGGAGACCCACATAGACACTGGGAAACATGGAAACTCCACCCAGATTGGGATTCTTAGCGCGTGGGCTCCCACTGTCCAAAGCCATGGATTAAAGCTAAACCATATGCTCTAAATTGCCTCATATATAGGGTGACCAGATGTCCCGCTTTGTGGGGGACAGTCCCGCAATTTTGTTACTTTACACTAGGGGTGAGCTGCAATATTCGCTGATTCGACGATTCAATTCGGAGAACCGTAGTCGACTATGAACCTCATAGTCGAATGTACCATTTTGACCACATGGGGGTGCCCATGGCTGCTGCTAAGCATTAGTTTTTACATGAAATGTCTTTGCTTTCGTTATATATATAGCCTTTTGGGCGGCACGGTGGCTTAGTGGTTAGCACGTTCGCCTCTCAGCGCTAGGGATTCCCGGTTCGAATCCCCATCTGGGTGGAGTTTCCATGTTCTCCCCGTGTCTGCGTGGGTTTCCTCCGGGTTCTCCGGTTTCCTCCCACAGTCCAAAAACATGGATCAAGTCAATTGAATTCTCAAAAATTGCCCCATATAGAGTGTGTCTGTGTGAGGTAGTGTGTGCCCAGCGATGGATTGGCGCCCTGTCCTGGGTGTATCTGCCCAGCGCCCGAGACGTTCTCCCCTGGATGGGCATGGGGAACCCCACCGCGACCCTAATAGAGGATAAAGCGGGAGATAATGAATGAATGAATGAATGAATATAGCCTTTTGTCAAATAAAACTCATTGATATGAGTGTTTTAGGTTTTTCCTTTGAAGTGGAAAAAATTCCAGAACGGCGTTCCCATTTACGGTGCTCTAGAAAAACAAATAAAATATAAAAAAAAATCTTTTTTAAAAACCACGCTTATAGCGCCATCTTGTGGTGAAATTTTAACTGATTCGACTATCAGTCGACTATAGGGAAAATCTGACGAATCAGATTCGACTATGAAAATCCTTATTTGAAGACACCCCTACTTTTCACGCTTCCCGCAAATTGAGACGTTGTCCCGCATTGTTATTGAAAGTCAGACTGCAGTTTTGAAATGTGTGTTTTATAATCTGCCATTGGATTGCTGTGTTGTCTGTTATCGGGGAGAAGGCAGGCTGTATGAATGTCAACCAATCGGGAACGCGGACGCAGGTTAAGGGCGCGCCCACCAACACAAATTATGCAAATTTGGTCAGAACAGCAGCGGCATGCAGCACGAGATCTGGAGGACAGAGAGGTAAACACGACCCTACAGATAAAACACTCTAATGTGGTGTTTGGGTCTCTGTAGAGAAACTACAGGAAAGCACATTAAAGAACTGTCCGTTCTGTTCAATTGTACACAGTCGGATGTTTTAATTTGGGAATCATTGTGAAATAGTATGAAAGCTCCATGATTACTATGTTTTCTTACATTAGAGAAAGGTACATTTAAATAAGATATACAAGTTATATATACATATACTGTTTGGAGAAATAAAGGAAAGTCATACCCTTTTTAAAGCACATTAAATAACTGTCTGTTCTGTTTAATTGTACACGTGTGTGTGTGTGTGTAAACATCTCTATTCTGCCCCTTTAGTACATAACAACTTCAAATAAAAACATATTATATCTATATCTATATATATGTATATATCCATCCATCCATTATCATCCGGTGGGAGGGGGGGGGGTTCCCTTGCCCATCCAGGGGAGAGCGCTTTGGGCGCTGGGCAGATACACCCAGGACAGGGTGCCAATCTATCGCTGGACACACAATCACTCACACAAACACGCTCTGTATGGGGCAATTTGGAGAACTCAATTGAATTGATCCATGTTTTTGGACTATGGGAAGAAACCGGAGAACCCAGAGGAAACCCACGCGGACACATGGAAAATCCATGGGGATTTGAACCGGGAATCCCTAGCTCTGAGAGGAGAACATGCTAACCACTAAGCCACCGTACCGCCCTTATATATATATATATATATATATATATATATATATATATATACCCAGCAATGGATTGGCGCCCTGTCCTGGGTCTATCTGCCCAGCGCCCAAGACGTTCTCCCCTGGATGGGCATGGGGAACCCCACCGCGACCCTAATAGAGGATAAAGCGGGAGAATATGAATGAATGAATATATATATACACATTGTCACGAGCACCTGCTCTGTGTGTCACGAGCACCTGCTGCACCTGTCCCTCGTTGTCGGTCCTCATTATCTCACTTGGGTTATTGGTTGGGTTTCTCACGTGTTTAGTTGGTTTTCTATTTAATCTGTTTTACCCCTCCATACTGGGCACGTCTTTATTTTGTGGTTTCTACACCCGATGTTATGTTGTTCTGTTTGTTCCCCATTTTCGTTGGTGTCCCGTCACCAATTTTTATTCAATTAAACCTTTTGGATTTTATCCCGGTGTCTTGGACTCTCCTTCCGCGTACAACCACGGTACGGCGCTGCGCACCTTCTCCGCGTGGGTCGTATACCGTGGGAGCGTTCGCCGTGGACCGACGCACGTAATTTTCCCCGCGTGGTCGGTACCCGGGAGCGCTCACTAGGCGCGAGCGGCTGAACGCAGCCATATCTCCGCGTTAGCCGCCATCCTCCCGGGGAAGAACGGACAGTCTCTGACACACATACATATACACATTTTTATTTGCAGTCTGTGATGTGCTAAAGGGGCAGAATAGAGATGCTTTTTTTTTTGTTTTAAATTATTTTAGACTACCTTGATGCATTGGTGTCCCACATTGTCCCACACAAACATAGTCTTTGTCCCACATCTGGTGAATTGGAATCTGGTCACCCTACTCATATAGTGTGTGTGTGTGTGTGTGTGTGTGTGTGTGTGTGTGTGTGTGTGTGTGAGAGAGAGTCTGGGTGAGTGAATGTGTGCCCAGCGATAGGTTGGCGCTCTGTCCTGTGTGTATCTGCCCAGCGCCCAAAACACTCTCACCTGGATGGGCATGAATAAGTGAATGTGTGAACTGAATCATAGATAATTCTACATATACTACATCTGTTCTGTAATCGCTATTTAGTTTATTTTTAGTTTTTTAAGTAGTTTATCTAAAAAACATGATCCAAAATATCACAACATATAATCTGATTAAGAGTTCAGTCCTGCAGCGGCTCATGATTCTGCAAAGTTTCCTTTGCTGTAAATCTCAGTTTTCCCTCTGCAGTATGTGTGTGTGTGTGTGTGTGTGTGTGTGTGTGTGTGTGTGTGTGTGTGTGTGTGTGTCCTTCAGAATAACAGATTCAGTTAATGGACACGGAGGATCAAATCTCCCCACACACACCCTGGAGACGCAAACACGCACCATCAGCAGAATCTGAGATCACAGGACAGACAGTGGCCTACTATCTCTGTCTCCTGCCTTCTGTCTATTATAATGACAAAATATTCTACACATTACATTACAGGAGCCTTTATGATGTCTACAGCTATAACTGCATTCACACTTTTAAGGAGGCTTTAATATGATTTTTGCCTATTTTTAGTTTCTATAAAAGCATTTTCAAGGTCAGACCCCGATGCTGATCGTGGTCCTGGTTCACAATCTCAGTTCTAGTTCATCCCGATTGAGCTCAGGGCTCCGTGCGAGTCAGTCAAGGTCTTCTGTACCAATCTTATATACCCAACCATGCTGTTATGTACCTTGCATTTTGCACTGGGGTGTGGTCATGCTGCTGCGGAACATGTTTTTGGTGGCATGGAGGTTTGGGGTAGGGGTGCGAATCTCTCAGTGTCTGGCGATTCGATTCAGAATTGATTTTCGATTCAGAAAAGATTTTTCAGTTCAAATGCTCTTTAAATTTTGTTTAAATTGTGTGATTGACGAGATGAATTGACGATGTAAACAAATAAAACATTTATTTAAAACAATACTTTCAGGTTCCTTCCTGTATCAAATCTTTTTGCATCATTTTATATTTATATAAAAATAGGATTGCGCTAAATTAAAATGAGCAGTATTAGGTTAGCTTAGCTGCCTGGCTTTTTCTTACATAAAAGGGGGCTCGGGAGGGGGTGCCAAAAATAAAACTTAAACGCTTTTTTAAAAAATCGAATCTTGGGCATTGTGAATCGATTCAGAATCGCCAGGACTATGAATCGCGATTCATTGAATAATCGATTTTTTTCTTGACCCCTAGTTTGGGGGTTGGGGTGCAGAGGTGGAGCCGATGCACTGATCAGGGAGATTGATTAGCACAGCTGATCCGGCTTGTCTGGTGGCGTGTGCAAGTTTATGCTGTGACATCATATACCGTGGGGGGGGGGGATTCCATGAACCCGATGGGAGCAGACAAATGCACAACCTTAAGTGCCTTATTGCTTTATTATAAAACGGGTAGTTCCGGTCCTTTAATCTAATTGGCTGAGCCGTCTGTCCAACCGTGACATCGCTGACAGTAACACAAACCTCTGACCGCTTCACATTTGTATCAATGCGTGATATACAATACATTATTTTTATGATGTTTTTTTTGTACTGCGTTTTGTAATTTGGGCACTAGATGGCAGCATTTTAATTGTTAGAGAAACCGAAAACCTTTTACACCTTTTAAAACCTTTAAAAACCAGACTAGATTACGTCACAGAAATCCAGATTATTAATGATTTATTTGCTATAACGTATGTAAACGCATTTAAAAATCTAACTTTTTTTTTATTATAGTGTGTTTTATGAAAGCAATAAGACACTCAAGGTTGTGTATTATTGTGAATAAATCACGGGAAAGTGTATTCTGCTATGCGTTGTGCCTAAAAACCCCTCTTTTCTGTGATTTATTCACAATAACACACGCCGTAGGATCACTGACAGTAACACACACCTCTGACAACTTCACATTCATATCAATGTTTGATATACAATACATTATTTTCCTGATGTTTTCAACAGTGTTCTGTAATTTGGCCACTAGATGGCAGTATTTAATTGTTAGAGACACCAAAAAACTTTTACACTGGGTCAGTATTCACTTTAAAAACCAGACTAGATTATGTCACGGACAATTTTGCCCTAACAGAAATAAACGCATTTAAAAATGGAAACTTGTTTTTTATTCTAGTGTGTTTGTAAGTGTTTTATGAAGACAATAAGGCACTCGAGGTTGTGTATTATTGTGAATAAAATCACAGAAAGGAGCTGTAACTGTACTCCACTACTTGCCATGCTCATAACACCTCTTTCCGCTGATTTATTCAGGGTAATGCATAACCTCTCGTACCTTATTGCTTTATTGTACACAGGAGAGTTGATTATCGCTATCCTGTAAAAGCACACCAAACTGACAGCCTTATCACTAACCTTTACTTCATCACATGTAATACTATGTACTTTCTATTTAATCATCAACTGTGTGTGATAAGACGGTGACACTGTACGAACCTCATGCCCATTACATCTGCATTCAGCATGATTCATACAGGAGCTAAAGTCAGGCACCCCTGTTATCAAGCACCACCTCATCAACAGCTTCGGAGTCCTTTGGTATCTGATCCATCAGGCCAAGACTAAACTATTAAGTAATGTTACAGAAAAAGGCGTCACATTTGTGGATTTAGATTTGTCATTTAGACGACACTTTTATCCAAAATGACTAAAAAATGAGAGAACACCAAGTCAGTAGTTAAGGAACTTAACTTCTAGATTATTTATTCATTCATTCTCTTCTGATTAATTAGGATCGCAGGGGGAAGGGCAGGATGCCCATCCAGGGGAGAATGGTTCGGGCGCTGGGCAGATACACCCAGGACAGGGCGCCAATCTATTGCTGGGCACACACACTCACACACAAACAAGTACGCACTATGTGGGGCAATGTAGAGCATTTAATTTAAACACTAAACACTAAGCCACCGTGCTGTCCGTTCTAGATCTTTTAAATATTTATAGTCAGGGTTTGTGGTAGACATGTGTTTTGAGTTGTTTCATGAAGATGATGAGTGCCGGAGAGAGTTAGGAAGATGGTTCCATCTCACGGAGTAAGAGTTAGCATCATCACCAGGTGGCATTCGAAGTAAAGAAGTCAGAGTGTATTTTGGAAATATAGAGTGAAGGTAAAAGGGGGCAGATCCACTTTGAACACCCACTGGTAAGTGATCTAATTGCCCCAGACCACTACTGTTGAAGAAAAGTGCTTGAGTCACAGCTGGGCAATATTAGGGCTCAGACATCCTCCCTGAACAGCATTCAAGGATGTAGGACACAGGAACCATTGTGCAGATGCCACGTCCCACCTCCCCTACCCCCACCCCGAAAAACCACCAATATCAAGACTACTTTTGGGCTCCGGTTACTAATAGATAAAAAAGGATGCATTTTAAGTTTTATGTATTCAAAGAAGTACTAAATACTTAATGAATGTCCCGAGACATTACTGTATGTTTACAGTGCGGGTCATAAAATTCCCATCCAGATATTTTTCCATCTGTGCACTTTATCCCGAGAACAAACGAACACAGAACACTGATGAAAGCATCGTTGAGAGTAGACGAGCTGAACCAACCAATGACGTCCCAGTTAACTAAAAACTACTATATTCATTTGTAATCGCATCTCATTATCTTCAGCTTAATCCTCTACTAGAGTGGGGGGGGTTCCCCATGCCCATCCATGGGAGAACATTTCGGGCACTGTGCAGATACACCCAGCACAGGACAGAGCACATACTCACTCACACACACACTAAATAGGGGAAATATTAGATATAGGGACAATTTAGAGCAGCAAATTCACCTTGAATCCATGTATTTGGACTGTGGGAGGAAACCGTAGAACCTGGAGGAAACCAATAGGGTGCTCATCCAGAGGAGAACATTCTGGGCGCTGTGCAGATACACCCAGGACAGGGTGTATCACTGGGCACACACTTACTCATGCAGACTTACACAAATTTAGAGTAGCCAATTCACCTTGAATACATCACCTTCTGCTTAATGGGGGGGGCAGGGGGGGGCAATCCATCGCTGGACTTACACTCACTCACACAGACACACACTATATGGGGCAAATTAAAGCATTCAGTTTACTTTGACAGTGCCAGAAACCTTGATTGGCATGGGGATTTTTTTTTGTGTGCATAAGTTACCGCCCCTGTTGTTTAAACTTTTTCATTAACACATATATTTTTTAATATTCTCATCTAATCTCAACTCATTATTTTGATCGCTTAGTCCATTATTAGGGTGGCAGTGGTTTCTTCATGCCCATCCATCAGGGGAAAGTTTCACTCAAGGCGTCAATTCATCACTGGGCACACACTCACTCACACAGACACACACACATAATATGAGGCAATTCAGAGCATTTAAATTACCTTGAGTCTATGTTTTTGGACTGTGGAAGGAAACCGGAGAACCCGGAGGAAACCCACACGGACACGGGGAGAACATGCTAACCACTAAGCCACTGTGCCACCCCCTTTACTTTATCATTAATTTAATATATTTCAATGCTAAATAGATATAAATGTCATTCTGTAACTTATCAGAAACCAGCTGTCCTGGGTTTCCTCCGGGTTCTCCGGTTTCCTCCCACAGTCCAAAAACATGGATCAAGTTCAAATGAGTTCTTCAAATTGCCCCATATAGAGTGTGTCTGTGTGTGTGAGTGTGTGTCCAGCGATAGTTTGGCACCCTGTCCTGGGTGTATCTGCCCAGCTCCACAGACGAAATACTGTTAATAATCTTAGTTCTTCAATTATTGTTAGTGAATGCGGTAGAGTTCTGCAATCTGATTCGTCAATGACAAGCCAACGAAAACCCCCGACCACGGTGCCATTATTTATTCATTCATTTATCATCAATCCATCCATTATCTTCCACTCAATCATCTACTAGGGTCATGGGGGGGTGCTAACCACTAAGTGGGGGGGGGTTCCCCATGCCCATCTGGAACATTTTGGGCACCCAGAAAAGGGCGCCAATCGACCATTCATTGAGGATGAGTACCCCACTGAGCCTTAAACCTCCCAAGGTTTCTTATTTAAAATAATAAATAAATAAAAATATATCAACATAACAGGGAGTTTTCTCTTGCCACTGTCTCTTCATCTTGCTCTTTGTGGGTTTAAAGGCTTTTAACTCTGTAAAGCTGCTTTGTGACAATGTACTGTTGTAAAAAGTGCTCTAGAAATAAATTACTTGAACTTAAAACTACTCAAACGCTGGGCACACTCAGACAGACACACACTATATGGGGCAATTCAGAGCATTCAATTTACCTGGACTCCATGTTTTTGGACTGTGGGAGGAAACCAGAGAACCTGGACACTATAAATGAAACTCTACCCACATTGGGTTAATCCATCACTGGGCACAGTCACTCACACAGACAGACGCACACTATATGGGGCAATTTAGGGCATTTAATTTACCTTGAATCCATGTTTTTGGACAGTGGAAGGAAACCAGCGAACCCAGAGGAACCCACACGGACACTACATGAAAACTCTACCTTGAATCAACTGACTGTGGGAGGAAACTGGAGAATCCATAGGAAACCCACGTAGACACTAAATGAAAACTCCAATTTGATTCCGTTGACTGTGGCAGGAAACTGGAGAACCCAGAGGAACCCGGGAAACCCCACGTGGACACTACATGAAAACTCCACCTTGAATTCATCAACTGCGGGAGGAAAACAGAGAACCCGTAGAAAACCCACACGGACCCACAGGGAGAACATGGAATCTCCACCCAGATTGGGATTCGAACATGCTGACCACTAAACAACCATGCCTTAATTTATTCATTTTCATTATCGTCCGCTTTATCCTCTATTAGGGTCGCGGTGGGGTTCCCCATGCCCATCCAGGGGAGAACGTCTCGGGCGCTGGGCAGATACACCCAGTACAGGGCACCAATCCATCACTGGGTACACACTCACACACTCAAACACACTCTATATGGGGCAATTTAGAGAACTCAATTAACTTGATCCATGTTTTTGGACTGTGGGAGGAAACCGGAGAACCCGGAGGAAACCCACGCGGGCACGGGGAGAACATGGAAACTCCACCCAGATGGGGATTCTAACCGGGAATCCCTAGCGCTGAGAGGAGAACATGCTAAACCACTAAGCCACTGTGCCCTGCCTTAATTTATTCATTCATTATCTCCCGCTTTATCCTCTATTAGGGTCGCGGTGGGGTTCCCCATGCCCATCCAGGGGAGAACGTCTCGGGCGCTGGGCAGATACACCCAGGACAGGGCGCCAATCTATTGCTGGGCACACACTCACACACTCAAACACACTCTATATGGGGCAATTTAGAGAACTCAATTAACTTCCATGTTTTTGGACTGTGGGAGGAAACAGGAGAACCCGGAGGAAACCCACGCGGACATGGGGAGAACATGGAAACTCCTCCCAGATGGGGATTCGAACCGGGAATCCCTAGTGCTGAGAGGAGAACATGCTAACCACTAAGCCACCGTGCCCTGCCTTAATTTGTTCATTCATTATCTCCCGCTTTATCCTCTATTAGGGTCGCGGGGGGGGTTCCCCATACCCATCCAGGGGAGAGCGTCTCGGGCGCTGGGCAGATACACCCAGGACAGGGCACCAATCCATCGCTGGGTACACACTCACACACAAACACACTCTTATATGGGGCAATTTAGAGAACTCAATTAACTTCCATGTTTTTGGACTGTGGCAGGAAACCGGAGAACCCGGAGGAAACCCACGCGGACACGGGGAGAACATGGAAACTCCTCCCAGATGGGGATTCGAACCGGGAATCCCTAGTGCTGAGAGGAGAACGTGCTAAACCACTAAGCCACCGTGCCCTGCCTTAATTTGTTCATTCATTATCTCCCGCTTTATCCTCTATTAGGGTCACGGTGGGGTTCCCCATACCCATCCAGGGGAGAGCGTCTCGGGCGCTGGGCAGATACACCCAGGACAGGGCACCAATCCATCGCTGGGTACACACTCACACACAAACACACTCTTATATGGGGCAATTTAGAGAACTCAATTAACTTCCATGTTTTTGGACTGTGGCAGGAAACCGGAGAACCCAGAGGAAACCCACGCGGGCACGGGGAGAACATGGAAACTCCACCCAGATGGGGAATCGAACCGGGAATCCCTAGTGCTGAGAGGAGAACGTGCTAAACCACTAAGCCACTGTGCCCTGCCTTAATTTAATTAGTTGATATTTCTGACAGGGGTAAATAAAGCCACGGCGTTTGGAACTTCTGGGAGAGATCATTAAAGTTAACAGAACCTGCTCCTTGTGTTGGTTCTCCTCACCTGCGCGGGGCCCGTGGCGGCTGTGAGGCCGCAGAGTGACGGCGCCGTCCCGGTGCAGCAGGATGGACTCGGGCCCCTCGGTGCGGTGGCGGGTGGAGGGAGCGAGCGCCCGCCTGCAGCTCTGGAAGCACACGGCCCAGGCCTGCTCCTCATTCAGCGGCTGCTCGTAGGACCGCAGCACCTCCTCCAGAGACAGAGACTCCCGCTGCTCCACCGAGCCTCCTCCGCCTCCACCTCCGCCTCCGCCGCCGCCGCCGCCGCGGTGTGTGGATCCAGCCATGCGCACGCAGCCACCCGCGGAACCATCCTTCATCCTCTAACGCGCGGCCATCCTCCCTCTCCCCGAGCGCGTCCTCATCCTCATCCTCATCCTCATCTTCATCCTCATCCTCATCCTCAGTGACGAGGCTATCCGCAGTGCGAGGAGGAGAGCGCGCACTGCAACAACATGGACTATAATAATAAAAGAGCAGAAGACACGCCCCCACCCTTAGACTGCCCCCCCGTTTGCTTGTGACGTCACCGAGGGGGCAGGTGAAGGCACCCAGCATCCCGCAATGCTTTGGTCCACACAAAAAGCCTCTCTAATTATTCATTCATTATCTCCCGCTTTATCCTCTATTAGGGTCGCGGTGGGGTTCCCCATGCCCATCCAGGGGAGAACGTCTCGGGCACCCAGGAAAGGGCGCCAATCCATCGCTGGGCACACACTCACTCACACAGACACACTCTATATGGAGCAATTTTGAGAATTCAATTGACTTGATCCATGTTTTTTGGACTGTGGGAAGAAACCGGAGAACCCGGAGGAAACCCACGTGGACACGGGGAGAACATGGAAACTCCACCCAGATGGGGATTCGAACCGGGAATCCCTAGCGCTGAGAGGCGAACGTGCTAACCACTAAGCCACCGTGCCGCCCCTATATATATATATATATATATATATATATCGAGAGAGAGAGAGAGAGAGAGAGAGAGGGGGGTGGATACGCTCTGTCCCGGTTGTATCTGCCCAGTGCCCGAAACTTTCTCACGCAGCTTGGCATGTGGATGCAGCACCCCCTGATGGACAGTAGAGGGCTTGCACCTTTGCATTTGAGTACAGGTACACTTTATATTACAAAGGTTAATTATTACAGATTTGTATTTCTTCCTAATGTATTGCAATTTTATTGTTTCTTATTAGTTTTTTTAAATACTACCTTATGATTAGTTATATGTTATGGTTTCATGACATAAATTAGATTTCATTAGTTTTAAGACAGGCGGCGCGTTGGCATAGTAGTTAGCATGTTCTCCTCTCAGCACTAGGGATTCCCAGTTCGAATCCCCATCTGGTTGGAGTTTCCATGTTCTCCCCCACCGCGTGGGTTTCCTTCGGGTAAAGCGGGTTTCCTCCCACAGTCCAAAATGGATCAAGTCAATTGAGTTCTCCAAATGGTGCCCCATATAGAGTGTCTGTGTGAGTGTGTGTCCAGTGATAGTTGGTTTCCTGTCCTGGGTGTATCTGCCCAGCGCCCGAACATTCTCCCCTGGATGGGAATGTTTACAACTCCCATATTAGTGATATTTCAGAGGAAGATAATGAATGAATTAATTAATTTATTGTGTATTTTTGGTACTTCTAGTACCAAATTTAATTTTACTGCACTCATTGCTCATCTTTTATTTCTACTTTTGTATATAAACACAAGGGCGGCATGGTGGCTTAGTGGTTAGCATGTTCTCCTCTCAGCGCTAGGGATTCCCGCTTCGCATCTCAATCTGGGTGGACTTTCCTTGGTCTCCCCGTGTCCTCGTGGGTTTCCTCTGGGATCTCCGGTTTCCTCCCACAGTCCAAAAACATGGATCAAGGTCAATTGTATTCTCCAAATTGCCCCATATAGAGTGTGTCTGTGTGAGTGAGTGTGTGCCCAGCGATTGATTGAAGTCTAGAACATTCTGGTGGACTGTTGGGGTTTAAGAAATCAGAGTTTCAACACCTGCACCGGACATTGCACCCAAATCCTGACTGACTCCAGATTTCACACTGGACCTCAAGCAGTTTGGATTCTGTTCCTCACCTCTACTGTTTAGTAGATGATTACACTCATCACTCAGATGAGTGTCATCACTCAGTGATGAGTGTCGCCTGGTGCCCTTGAGCTTTATCCGCCAGACTTGATGTCTCTTTGGTCATGGGCCTTGAGCAGCCGCCGGCTAGTTTGCCCCCATCGCATTATCAAATGCGCACATCCCCTTTAACATCAAGTACTTTGTGTATAAATCTTTAAATTTTATCCCTTCAGTCCCACATCACCGAGGAGCTAATTCTCACTCCGTGGTGTTCACCACTGCAAAATGGTAAAATTTTCTATTTTCCAACTCTGTCCGTAAGGCAGAATCACTAAACCCAGTTTTAAAAAACTACTGAAGACGCATTTTGATGACATGAACAAAACCTATTGTAAAAATAATAATAATAATAATAATAATAATAATAAAATAATAATAATAAAAGGAGGGGGGTGCAGGATCGTAGATAATGATCAGGTCTGATCATTCTACAGTGCTGGTTTTCTTCATAACTACTGAATTGTAATGTTCTCATTTGTAAGTCGCTTTGGATGATTACTAAGCGTCTGCTAAATGACTAAATGTAAATGTAAATGTAGTGTCTTGAACATTCATGCTCTGCAACATTTTGGCTGATTTCCCCAATAGCTGGGGTATATATATATATATATATGGCTTATATATATATATATATATATATATATATATACTATATATATATATATATATCGAGAGAGAGAGAGGGGGGGGGGGATACGCTCTGTCCCGGTTGTATCTGCCCAGTGCCCGAAACTTTCTCATGCAGCTTGGCATGTGGATGCAGCACCCCCTGATGGACAGTAGAGGGCTTGCACGTTTGCATTTGAGTACAGGTACACTTTATATTACAAAGGTTAATTATTACAGATTTGTATTTCTTCCTAATGTATTGCAATCTTATTGTTTCTTATTTGTTTTTTAAATACTACCTTATGATTAATTATATGTTATGGTTTCATGACATAAATTAGATTTCATTAGTTTTAAGACAGACGGCACGTTGGCATAGTAGTTAGCATGTTCTCCTCTCAGCACTAGGGATTCCCAGTTCGAATTCCCATCTGGTTGGAGTTTCCATGTTCTCCCCGCGTCCGCGTGGGTTTCCTTCGGGTTCTCCGGTTTCCTCCCACAGTCCAAAAACATGGATCAAGTCAATTGAGTTCTCCAAATTGCCCCATATAGAGTGTCTGTGTGAGTGTGTGTCCAGTGATAGATTGGTTTCCTGTCCTGGGTGTATCTGCCCAGCGCCCGAAACATTCTCCCCTGGATGGGCATGTTTACAACTCCCATATTCTGTGATATTTCACAGTCCAAAAACATGAAGTTCAAGTTCAAGTTTAAGTAATTTACTTATAGAGCAACTTACAACAGTACATTGTCACAAAGCATCTTTACAGTGTTATAAACCCCATAGAGCAAGATGAAGAGACAGTGGCAAGAAAAAACTCCCTGTTATGTTGTTATTTTGAGGAAGAAACCTTGTAAAGACTCATCCTCATGGGGGGACTCATCCTCCTTGAGTGAGGGGGGCAGCATCAACAGTGTAGAACAGCCATGTACAGAGAGTGTCGAGATCGGGTGACTATATTTAACAAATGGAAAAACTCTAACAACTGGAAAACTATATGTAAGTCCATTAAGGGGGTCCAGCAGGACCGCCAGTCCAATAAATATCTAGATTCCATCCAGTATGGATGGATAAAGATGGATAAAGATCTGACTACACCCCCAGGAAACCGGCCACACCTCAAAAGAAACAGACAAGGAAAGCAGTTAGAGCTGATAATAAAGCACGGCATTTAAGTAATAAGTGATTGATTGACACATGGATTCAAGGTAAATTGAATGCTCTAAATTGCCCCATGTCTTAGTGGTTAGCACGTTCGCCTCTCAGCACTAGTCATTCCCGGTACGAATCCCAACCTGGGTGAATAGATCTGTCACTGAGCATATCCACTCCCACAGACACAA
The DNA here is from genome assembly GCA_019802505.1 of Corydoras sp. C115. NCBI lineage: Eukaryota > Metazoa > Chordata > Actinopteri > Siluriformes > Callichthyidae > Corydoras > Corydoras sp. C115. The sequence continues at coordinate 130,406 of JAFMOC010000434.1, forward strand.
TTTTAGTAATTGTGTTTTAGTAATTTAGTGCAGCCAATTCACCTTGAATTCATGTTATTGGACAGTGGATGACAACCAGCGAACCTGAGGGAAAGCTCCACTAGGAGAACATAGGAACTCCACCCAGATTGGGATTTAAACCTGGATCCCCAGGACTAAGAGGCGATTGAACCAACCACTGAGACACTGTGCCTCCGTGCCCCCAATCAAAACATTTTTGTTTGTTTCTGTTGTAGGGAACAAAAAACAAAAAAAACAACAAAAAAAAAGGGGGGGGGGAGGCGCAGCATCAAATAACAATCAGGTTTGATGATTTTACAGTGTAGCTGATTTTCTTCATTACTACTTACTCATTTGTAAGTCGCTTTGGATAAAAATTCATTCATTCATTATCTCCCGCTTTATCCTCTGTTAGGGTCGCGGTGGGGTTCCCCATGCCCATCCAGGGGAGAACGTCTCGGGCGCTGGGCAGATCCAGGACAGGGCGCCAATCCATCGCTGGGCACACACTCACTCACACAGACACACTCTATATGGGGCGATTTGGAAAATTCAATTGACTTGATCCATGTTTTTGGACTGTGGGAGGAAACCGGAGAACCCGGAGGAAACCCACGCAGACACGGGGAGAACATGGAAACTCCACCCAGATGGGGATTCGACCCGGGAATCCCTAGCGCTGAGAGGCGAACGTGCTAAACACTAAGCCACCGTGCCGCCGCTTTAGATAAAAGCATCTGCTAAATGACTAAATGTAAATGTGTTGAATAAACAAAGTGGAAATGTGCTTAATTCAATTTATTTATTTATTTGATTTGGAGTTGACATTTGTACATGACATTTTGTAAATTTGTTCCTTATTAACAGATTATTACACATGCCAGTAACCGGTCATATTTTCCAAAGTGCATCACTATCGCACAGATAACGTCAGTATTACCCAGCATGTAACTTTCTGCTTAATGACTACAGTTTTTTTGCTTTTACTGTATTATTAAATGAAAATCCCTCTAATTTGACCTGGACCCAATACTTTGGGGAACTCAAATACATCCCACCGAAACAAGTAAGTAATCATAAAAGGTGAAAGAAGACACTTCTTGTGAATGTACACAGTGATTAGACTCAGTTAGTCTCTGATCAATACTCACTCCAGGTCTTTATGGTTTTCATGACGAACATAACAGTTGTATAAATAAATAAATCAGATGTGCAACATCCCGAAAGATCCCCAAAGCTCGATGACTTAATTAAAAACATGGTTCTTAAAGTCTAATAAATAAACTGATAAAAACGCTCAAAGAATCGGTTTCTGTTCGGCGAGGATCACAGAGTTTAAGAAATAAACACCTTTTGTACTGATTTCACTTTGCCTTCATATATCAGTCCTCAACCACCTTAATCGTAAATACTGTAACACAAAGGAATGAGTGTAACACAAAACCCCAAAGCCCAACATAATTAGTTATACAATCATTAAGTAACAAATATTATATGATAGCATAATTAAGTTGCCATGGCTTCTTATTACAACCCTTACTATATTAGTGAGATAGAGAAACTAATATAGCTAATATTAAATAATGTTAACTTGGTACACGTATGCACACACACACACACACACACACACACACACACACTGTAATGAGAGATTTGTTTTCACTGATATTTGATTTTTATTATTATTGCTATTTTGGTACATTTGGTGTTAACCTGGCTGCCAGCAGCCAATCAGAAGTGATGGCAACTAAATGGATTACAATGTAAATCCAACTCAATAGATAACAATATATTTATTATTTAATAAATAAGAAGTTGTCAATTTTCATTTTGAATGTAGCTGTATACGTTATGTTTTGTTATGTTAGCATTTTGTGGGTTCTCGATGGGTCTGTTATAGAACAAATACTTTTGCAGCAGTGGAACCATGTGTACAACAAACAATTGTTATTCATTTTATTTCAGCTATTCTCAACTGGCGAACACGTTTGAAAACTAATTAACGCTCAGAGCGGCACGGTGATTTCGTGGTTAGCATGTTCTCCTTTCAACGCTGGGGATCCAGGTTTGAATCCCAATCTGGGTGGAGTTTCCACATTCTCCCCGTGTTCTCCACTTTCTTTCCACAGTCCAAAAACATGGATTCATCCATCCATCTATTATCTTCTGCTTTATCCTCTATTAGGGTCGCGGGGGGGGATCCCCATGTCCATTTAGGGGAGAACGTTTCGGGCGCTGGGCAAATACACCCAGGACAGGACACCAATCTATCGCTGGGTACACATACACACTCTATATGGGGCAATTTGGAGAACTCATTTGAGTTGATCCATGTTTTTGGATTGTGGGAAGAAACCGGAGAACCCGGAGGAAACCCACGTGGACACAGGGAGAACATGGAAACTCCACCCAGAGTGGGATTCGAACCCCTAGCGATGAAAGGCGAACGTGCTAACCACTAACCCACCGTGCCGCCCAAACATGGATTCACAGTAAATGAAATGCTCTAAATTGCCCCATATAGTGTGTGTTTGTCTGCGTGAGTGACCCTAGTAGAGTATTAGGCCGAAGATAAGGAATGAATGAATTAATAAATTACCCCTACTGTATATAGTGTTTGTGTGAGTGAGTTAGTGTCTCGTTTTGGATTGGCACCCTGTCCTGGGTGTATCTGCCCAGCGTCCAAAATGTTCTCCCCTGGATGGGCATGGGGAACCCATGTGATGAGGTTTCCCAGCCTCAACATGGAATCAAACACAGGACCTACTAACCACTGTGCCGCTTGGCTACCTACACTTTTTACAAACTGTGACCTAATTACTAAGTCTTATTATTATTATTATTATTATTATTATTATTAACGTTTGCGTTAACCTTTGGAGCTACGTTCTGGATTCTTTTCTATTTAAGATATAGTGCACTATATAGTGTGTCAGCCAGGAGCGTTTTTAGGGTTTAGAAATAACAGGGGCTTTAGCCCAGATCCCTTATTCCCCCTCTGTCCTCTTTAAAAATTGCCCTTTCATGAGGGTATTTATCCATTTTTCAAACTGTTGTTACATACATTCACATTCAGTTTTTAATAAATGATGGTTTTGGTTGAAAATGTTTGAATAAATGAACCTGAACTTCTGCAGAAAAGCATGAATCTGTTTTACGAGTCCGTCGCAGATGAGACAGTTTAATAAGTTTTGTTTGAAATACCGTAAGTTTGCGACAGTTTTTCGCCTTCAGAAAAATTCTGATGGTGTATGTAAGCTGAGAGCTGCTCTTTACAGACAACATACAGTTATTACGGTAACTTTAATCCCGATACTGCCGAAAAAAATCCTCCCTCAAACACACACACACACACACACACACACACACACACACACACACACACCTTAGAAGCACAAACAGCTGACGGTGACTCCATCGTTCGGTCCCGCTGCTGGAGGAGAGGCTGCAGAGAAACCTGCTCTCATTTGATCCGGGGCAACTGATAAAACCCCCGGGGCTATAGCCCCGAAACCCAGGTCTAACGACGCCCCTGGTGTCAGCTATTTTCCTATATTTACTATATTGTTTGAAGTAATTCTATCTCACTTTATAGTTTACCAGAAAAATCCCACAGTGCACCAGGATTTGTAGTGTACATACAATGTTCACCACAAAGCACCTTATAGCACCATACAGAACAAAGCACACGTGGTATAAAGCCTGAACCTGAACCTTTAGTTAAGAAAATTGTATTCCATTTTACTCCTTGTTTACTTATCTTTGTACCTCAGTGTTGCAGAAGGCGGAGCCATCGTTGATGGACTTTTTTTAAGGTATGAATGCATCTGACACAGTTCCGCCTAACGAGTGTGTGTTCTTTTAAAGCCGGGAACATCAGAAGCCACGGGGAGAGAGACCGATCATGAGCCGGTGGGACGGTGGACATGGCACGCGTGCGGGACAATGATGCTGTAAAAGCCCTGTGTTTTTGAATGTAAGTGTGTCGTGTTGGCAAAGCGGGGTGGGTGGGGAAAGTGTAGATTTCAGTGAATGGAACGGAAGATGCCAAGGTGTGTCGCTCATCGGTGGTGAAGGGGACGGGGGGGGAGACACCTGTCAATGTCTCAATGGGAGCTGTTCTCCAGGCTTTTGGGTCTATCGGAGTGTGAAGCGGAGTGGGCGGGGCAAGTGGAGATTCTCGCGACCGTGATTGGACCGGAAGATGCCGAGGTGCGTCGCTCGTCTGTGGTAACGGGGAAGGGAACGTGGGGGGAAGACACCTGCCAGTGTCTCAATGGGAGCTGTTCTCCAGGCTTTTGGCTCTATCGGAGCATGAAGTGGAGTGGGCGGGGCAATTGCAGATTCCAGCGACCGCGATTGGACGGAAGATACAAAGGTGCGTTGCTCGTCGGTGGTGTCCTGGGGGAGTCCAAAGTTCTCCAGGCTTTTGGCTCTATTGGAGCGTGAAGCGGAATGGGTGTGGCAAGTGGAGATTCCCTCGACCGTGATTGGACAGGAAGATGCCGAGGTGCGTGGCTCATTGCAGGAAACAGGGAGGAGCGGAAGACCAGCGTCTCACTGGGGACCTGCCAATTTTGCGTGGCCATTGGCGCAAGAGGACGGGAGCGCCTACACTGAACGAAAAGGCAAAGCCGTCGTTGATGGACTTTGATTACGGTTAATGATTTCGGTTGCGATGCATTAACTGGGGTCAAATCCAGCTGTTCTCCAGGCTTTCGGCTATTGCCTAGCGGAGTGGAGTGGGCGGGGCAAGTGGAGATTCCCGCGACCGTGGTTGGAGCGCAACATGCCGAGGTGTCCACACATGCGGGTCAATAATGCTGTAAAAGCCCGGTGTTTTAAAATATATGTATTTTAAATGTCGTGTCAGCAATAAAACCTGTTCATTGGGGTGAAATCCCGTCTCTGGTCCTCGTTTTTTAAAAAACGACACGGTAGCTCAGTGTTTAGAGTGTCGAGCTGGCAATCTGAACATTGTGGGTTCAAATCCCAGGTCCACGCTTGACCTACAGTCAATAATGCTGTAAAAGCCCGGTGTTTTTAAATGTACGTGTGCCGTGTCAGCAATAAAACATATTCGTTGGGTGAACTCCCGTCTCTGGTCCTCATTCCACCCCCCCCCCACCCCGTTACACCCATATATTGTTTTTTGACAATTTGGCAATCTGAACATTGTGGGTTCAAATCCCAGGTCCACTGAAGTTACCAATATGGATCCTTGAGCAAGACCCTTAACCCTCATTGCCCCAAGGAGGCTGTACCAACCCTGTGATCTGACCCCAACCATCAAGTTGGGGTACTTTTAAGTCACTTTGGATGAAAGCGTCTAATAAATAACCAAAGTCAATCTATGATTGTCTGTTGATGGCTGCCTCACGGTCCTGTGATCTGGTAGCTTTTGGAATCACGTTGTCGTTACAACTTCTTCATCGAACCATAAAAAAAGGTTGCAGTATAAATATTTTGAAGGCATCCTCTAATAACACTTCACATCCAAAAGTCTCGGTACCAATCACATCATTTCATATTCTTCAAAAGCTCTCCGAACAACAAATACAATGTCTTGCGTGAAAATGTCTTCAAGTATGGCGATCGTCCTCTACCTCTGGTCTTTCGCTAATAAATAAAGTTTCAGTGTTTTGGCTTTCGTGATACGAAACAACAGAAATAACACCTCAGCTCAGCTCGAACTGTCTGGCGATGGCGGGCTTCCTCAGTGATTGTTGACAGTGGTGGTCCTGTTGGACGACCCCCAGCTGAAGCTGTATTTCTCCTTTTGCGTCAGATCCAGTTCGAGCTGGTTCTGTTCGTCCTCACTGTTCACCGTCTGATAGCCCAGCAGCGACATGGCGCTCTTGCAGACGTCCTGGACGTGCTGGATGGACTTGAACGATAAGCTGGTCCTCCACGCCTGAGCTACGTCCATGGCGTTGCGGGCGGTTATTTGGAAAGCCTCCCTGGTTCCCTTGCCCGTGCCGTGCGTCACGCGATAAATCCACTCCATCAACTGCTCCGTCATCTCCAGGCCTACGAATTGGTAGATGTGCCGGATTTCTGCGAGCGGGTCGCGCACGACGTCTTCGTAGCGTACGATCTTGTACCGGCCTTTCAAGAAATCGGGGGGTTTGCGCATGGCGGTGTCGTAGATGCGGACGTGGCTCCTACACACCTCCTTCATGACCAGGCGCTGGGCGTCATCGGGCAGCTTTTTTTCCCTCTCCAGGACGAGCGCGCTGTCTTGTGCCAGCGCCAGTGCCGACTTCATGCGGGATCGGAACACGGCGCGCGGATCCCGCACCAGGTGGACGATGCGCAGGTCCAGAGACGGGTCCTGAAGCAGGGGGTACAGCGACTCCAGCTCGAAGAAGCGGACCTCTTTCAGCACCACGTGGCTGTGAGACTGACACGACGCCTCGGCCAGGTCGAACGCCGCCGTCTTCGCGCAGAGCTTCACGCACTGGGCCGGCTCCATCTTCTGGTCCTGCGCCAATGGGCAGACGGGAGGGGAACACAGCGCCCGACTGTGGCCCCACATGAAAAGGTTTGAAGCGTTGGAGTTGGGCGGCATGTAGGCATCCATGACGCTCATGTCACAGAGGAACATGCGGTGCATGAGGTCCCGCACCGCCATGCGCAAGCTGCTGGCCCCCGGGCGCTGGATCCGCATCCAGACGTGCCACGCTGGCTCCATCAGGTAGAACACAGAGGGGTGCCGATTAAACACTTGGCCCAGGAAGGAGGAGCCCGATCGCCACGACGACAGCAGCAGCACGTGCACTTTGGCACCAGACGGGGAATTGCCGTCGGAGGTCGGCGGGGGCAAGATGATGTGCCAGTTCAGGTACAGCAGCAGAGCCACGGCCTGAAGAAGGAGCAGCGTCACCACGGTGGAGATATGAACACGGAAACGCGCCATTGCAACCTATGGGACACAAAGGGTTGCATTATGTTACAATATGTTAATGAATAGGTTTTTTAAGAAAGCACATCATGGCCTCAGTGGTTTAGCATGTTCTCCTCTCAGTACAGGGGATTTCAGGTTCAAATCTCAATCTGGGTGGAGTTTCCATGACCTTCCTGTGTCCGTGTGTGTCCGGGTTTCCTCTGGGATCTCTGGTTTCCTCCAACAATCCAAAAACATAGACTCAAGGTAAATTGAGTTCTCCAAATTGCCCCATATAGAGTGTGTCTGTGTGAGTGAGTGTGTACCCGGCAATAGATTGGCATCCTGTCCGGGGTGTATCTGCCCAGCGCCCAAAACGTTCTCCCCTGGATGGGCATGGGGAACCCCCCCACGACCCTAATAGAGGATAAAGTGGAAGATAATGGATGGATGAATCTTCTACAGATACACCAAGGACGGGGCGCCAATCTATCGCTTAGCACACACTCTATATGGGGCAATTTGTAGAATTCAAATGACCTTGATCCATGTTTTTGGACTGTGGGAGGAAACCGGAGAACCCGGAGGAAAGCCACGCACACAGAGAGGACATGGAAACTCCACCCAGATTGGGATTCGAAACTGGATTCTCAGTGCTGAGAGGAGAACATTCTAACCACTAAGCCACCGTGCCGTCAAATTCATTTATATTCATCCATTATCTTCCGCTTTATCCTCTACTAGGGTCGTGGGGGGGTTCCTCCGTCGCCACCCTGTATGTATTTCCCATACCTCAGCTCAGTTTTTGTGTTACAAAACAGCTCTGGCTTTGCGTCTTCACATATTTCGTCCTTCAAACCGCAACTCACTATAATCAAATATCATCCATCCATCCATCCATTATCTTCAGCTTTATCCTCTATTAGGGGCACAGGGGGGTTCCCCATGCCCATTCAGGGGAGAAGGTTTCGGGCGCTGGGCAGATACAACCAGGACAGGGTGCCAATCTATTGATGGGCACACACACACACTCACACAATATAGGGGCAAATTAGAGCAGCCAATTTATCTTCAATCCATGTTTTTGAACTGTGGGAGGAAACCGGAGAACCCGGAGGAAACCCACGCGGACACGGGGAGAACATGGAAACTCCACCCAGATTGGAATTCGAACCAGCACTGAGAGGCGAACGTGCTAACCACTAAAACGCCTGCTCTAAATTTCTCCCATATAGTGTGTGTGGATTGGCGTTCTGTCCTGGGTGTATCTGCCCAGCACCCGAACCGTTCTCCCCTGGATGGGCATGGGGAACCCCCCCACGACCCTTGTCCCTAGTAGAAAGATATAAGGACCTTAGTAGAGGATTAAGCGGAAGACAATGAGAGGAGATAAAAGGAATAATCTTATTCACGTCTTCTGATTGAACTCTCTATACTGAGAGCACAAAGAATTTAAAGTAACAGTAAACTTTTAAAGCAATGTGAATTTAGTTTATGAATTTATTTTAATTCCATCCATCCATTATCTTCACACTTGGTAGGCTTTTTCCTCTACTAGGGTGGGGTGGTTCCCCATGCCCATCCAGGGGAGAATGTTTTGGTCACTGGGCAGGACACCAATCTATTGCTGGGCACACACACACTCACACACACACACACACACACACACTCTATATGGGGCAATTTGGAGAACCCGGAGGAAACCCAAACGGACACGGGGAGAACATGGAAACTTCACCCAGATTGGGAATCGAACCGGGAATCCCTAGAGCCACCGTGCCGCCCTAATTTATTTATTAAATTGATTTTATTTATTTATTTAACCGGGTGGGCGGCACGGTGGCTTAGTGGTTAGCATGTTCTCCTCTCAGCACTAGGGATTCCCGGTTCGAATCCCAATCTGGGTGGAGTTTCCATGTCCTCCCCGTGTACGCGTGGGTTTCCTCCGGGTTCTCCGGTTTCCTCCCAGAGTCCAAAAAATGGATCAAGTCAATTGATTTCTGCAAATTGCCCCATATAGAGTGTTTCTGTGTGAGTGAGTGTGTGCCCGGTGATAGATTGGCGTCCTGTCCTGGGTGTATCTGCCCAGCGCCCTGGATGGGCATAGGGAACATCCCCGCGACCCTAATATAGGATAAAGCGATAATACAATATACAGGACAATAAACATTCTAGCAGTAGGAGGGAACAGCGTAGGTGGCCCCCTAATGGACCATATTAAATACTATAGTTCTTAAGTCACCTACCAAGTGTGATTCAGATCAGCCAATCTCTTCTCTGAACTCAGATTTAAGGATCTCTGAAGTCTTTAGGTAAAAGATTAGAATCACATCTCATGACTGTGAGATCCAGTAGAGGCAGGACTTCTTCATTTAGGACAGGTCATGGACATTTTGTTGAACAGAGAGGGAACTAAAGACATTTGTATTCCGTTATGACGCCCCAAAAAAAGCCTTGGACAGAATTAAACAGTTTTCTGTGCATTGGTTTGGGTTTAGCACTGAAGTTTGTTATTGGTTTAATTGATTTACGTGAGATCAACAGCAAAGTTATCAATAATAACATTAACTCTCCTCCCTTTGGGCTTTTTAATGGTACACACCAGGGCTGCTCACTTTCACTTCTTCTGTATATTGTAGAAGAGAAACCTTTCATCATAACAGTGACAAGCTGTTATGACATGACAGGCAGTGGGTTTTACAAACAGGGACACAGTTGCCTTCTTGCAAAATATAGCAAAGAACCGTTCCCTTTATTAAAAAGCTGATCAATCCATCCATCCATTCATCATCTTCCGCTTTATCCTCTATTAGGGTAACGGGGGGGGGGGGTTCCCATGCCCATCCAGGGGAGAATGTTTCGGGCGCTGGGCAGATACACCCAGGACAGGGCGCCAATCTATCACTGGATACACACTCACTCACACAGACACACACACACACTCTATATGCTGCAATTTGGAAAACTCAGTTGACTTGATCCATGTTTTTGGACTGTGGGAGGAAAGCGGAGAACCCGGAGGAAACCCATACAGACATGGGGAGAACATGGAAATTCTAGGAATCCCCAGTGCTGAGAGAAGCTGATTAATTCATTTGACAATTACTTTGGATACAAAATCAAAATGATTGAATCCTTGAGTGTCAACACTGTGAAGATATTTACATTCAAACTTATAATTACAAATGTATTCATTCATTCATTATTGTCCTATTATCACATTATCCACTTTATATACTGGTAGTCACTTATATTGCTGCTCAAGTATGTACATAATGCAATATCTATATTATATTTATACGCTTATATTTTTGAATATGTGTATATAATGACCTATAATCTTATTAGTGTATATCTCACTTTTTTGTATATATGTACAGTATATGTATATGCTATATGTACATTTCTATATATACACTTTCTATATATATATATATATATATATATATATATATATATATATATATATATATATATATATACATACACATATATATACATATATATATATATATATATATATATATATATATATATATATATATATATATATATATATATATAATACTGTATATTTCATATTCATTGCATATTTCATTACATATTTCATTATTTCACTTGTACACACGTTATGTACATAAAATGTTTATATTTATGTGTATTTACATTTACATTTGGTCATTTATTGGACGCTTTTATCCAAAGCGACTTACAAGGTTAATCACAACATCCCTGGAGCAATAAGGGTTAAGGGTCTTGCTCAAGGACCCACATTGGTAACTTCAGTGGACCTGTATACATTTATACACATCACTTCTCAATGCACCGGTCACTGTTACTGCACTTTACTGCACTTTATGTAAATAATGTACTTATTACATTTCTGCATATATGCTAACTACATTTTATTGGCCCTGTACTTGTACTCTTCACAATGACAATAAAGTTTAATCTAATCTACTAGTGTCGCGCGGGGGGAGGGGGGGGGGTTCCCCATGCCCATCCAACGTTTAGGCAGAAAACCCGAAAAACCAGGAGGAAACCCACGCGGACATGGGGAGAACATGGAAGCTCCCCCCAGATTGAGATTTACAATACATGATTTTCCCGATGAGGGCGGAATGGTGGGTTAGTGGTTAGCATGTTCTCCTCTCAGCGCTAGGCATTCCCGGTTTGAATCCCAATATTGGTGGAGTTTCCATGTTCCTTGCTCGTCCTCCAGGTTCTCCGGTTTCCTCCCACAGTCCAAAAACATAAATGAAGGTGAATTGAATTCTCCAAAATTGCCCCATATAGAGTGTCTGTGTTTGAGTCTGTGTGAATGAGTGTATGCCCAGTGGTAGATTGTATCTGTTCTCCCCTGGATGGGGATGGTGAACACCCCCCTCCGCCACCCTAGTACAGGATGAAGCAGAAGGTAATGGATGGATTTTTCCGATGTAAATTTATAAACTGGCGGCACAGTGGCTTAATACGAAACTCGAAAAAAACACAGGTTTGAATCGTAAATATGTTTATTAAAAGAAAATAGGGCGGAGGCTTAGTGTTTAGCATGTTCACCTCTCAGCACTAGGGATTCCCGGTTCGAATCCCCATCTTGGTGGAGTTTCCATGTTCTCCCCGTGTCTGCGTCGGTTTCCTCCGGGTTCTCCGGTTTCCTCCCACAGTCCAAAAACATGGATCAAGTCAATTGAGTTCTCCAAATTGCTCCATATGGTGTGTGTATGTGTGAGTGTGTGCCCAGCGATAGATTGGCGTCCTGTCCTGGGTGTACCCCCCCCCCCGCGACCCTAATAGAGGATAAAGCGGAAGATAATGAATGAATGATTTATTTATGAATGAACTGCATTCTAGACTTTGGTCACTAGATGGCAGTATGTGATTGTTAAAGAAAAAAAACGGACTCGATTACATTCCAGTTTTAAAAAAAGTTTTTTAACTATTTTGCTTTTATCCATCCATTATCCTCCACTTTATCCTCTATTAGGGTTGCGGGGGGGGGGTTCTGCACTGGGCAGATACACCCAGGACAGGGCGCCAATCTATCGCTGGGCACATACTCACTCACACAGACAAATTCTATATGGGGCAATTTGGAGAAATCAATTGACCTTGATCCACGTTTTTGGACTGTGGGAGGAAACCGGAGGAAACGCACACAGACACGGAGAGAACATGCAAACTCCATCCAGATTGGAATTCGAACCGGGAATCCCTAGCGCTGAGAGGAGAACATGCTAACCACTAAGTCTCCGCCCTATTTTCTTTTTAATAAACATATTTACAACTCAAACCTGTGTTTTTTTTTCGAGTTTCGTATTATTGTGAATAAATCACTGGAAAGAGGTGGAACTTTACTCCACTACACTTCACGCCTAACATTTATTTATTCATTTTCAATAATACATGTCCTCTCGAACCTTATTGCTTTAATATACACTCATAACTAATCGATGTTTGCCGTGATGAAAAATCTGGGTGGTAGCTTGAAAGTTTTGGTGAGATAATGGGTGGTACTCAGAGGTTGAGAAGCGCTGATCTATAGAATGTAAAAGTCCATCTATATGATCAGTGGAACTGAAAAATCAGAGAGTAAGTGTAGGACTTTGGTGTACCTAATAAAATGGCCAGCGAGTGTATTCATCCATCCATCCATCCATCCATTATCTTCCGCTTTATCTAATATTGGACATCCAGGAGAGAACGTTTCGGACGCTGGGCAGATACACCCAGTTACACCCTTGGAGGTACCGAGGTGCAAACTTTAGCTCAGAGTGGACCGAGCCTTTTCGATCGCGGCCCCTAAGCTTTGGAACAACCTCCCTCTGTATATTAGACCGGCCTCTTCACTGTCCATTTTTGAATCTAGTCTTAAAACACATTTTTACTCTCTGGCTTTTAACACACCATGATTTTACATTGGTTTTTACCTTTTAGTGTTTTACTTGATGTATTGTTTTACTGTTTATATTGTATTCTTGTTTTTTTTTTAAATAATTTTAACTTTAAACTATGTACAGCACTTTGTTGCAGCTGCTGTTGTTTTTTAAAGTACTTTATAAATAAAATTGAGTTGAGTTGAGGACACATAGCTTGTCCTTCAAACCGCAACTCACTATAATCAAATATCATCCATCTATTATCTTCAGCTTTATCCTATATTAGGGGCGCAGGCGGTTCCCCATGTCCATCCAGGGGAGAACGTCTCGGGCGCTGGGCAGATACACCCAGGACAGGACGCCAATCTATCACTGGGCACACACTCACTCACACAGACGCACTCTATATGGGGCAATTTGAAGAATTCAATTGGCTTGATCCATGTTTTTGGACTGTGGGAGGAAACCGGAGAACCCGGAGGAAACCCACAGGGACACGGGGAGAACATGGAAACTCCACCCAGATTGGGATTCGAACCGGGAATCCCTAATGCTGAGAAGAGAACATGCTAACCATTATCTCTCTCTTTCTCTCTCATAGTGACAGCGAGGGACATTGCGTCGAGTCACCATTTCAGCAGGAACATTTATTCATTATCTCACGCTTAATCCTCTACTAGGCTCGCAGGGGAGTTCCCTGTGCCCATCCAGGCGAGAACATTTCAGGCACCGGGCAGATACACCCAGGACAGGACGCCTATCTATCACTGGGCACACACTCACACACACTATAATATAGGGGCAATTTAAAGCATTCAATATACCTTGAAATCATGTTTTTGGAACAAAACCAGAGAACCTGGAGGAAACCCACACGGACACGGGGAGAACATGGAAACTCCACCCAGATTGGGTTTCGAACCTGAAATGCCCAGCACTGAGAGGCGAACATGCTAACTATTAAGCCACCAAATAGCCCCTTCGGCAGGAACATCAACTTTATTAATGTCCCTCCTTATATTTCCTGCCCACAAGGCATGCTGGGAAAACCCGCGGGAACCACTAATATTGGTGGGGCAACCTGCCATACCCTGCCCCGATTACAACAGGTCATCACAATACATTGATATTGTTCACCACTGCTAAACGGTAGAACGATCTTTCCAGCTGTCTGTAAGGCGGAGTCACCGAGCATCTTTAAGAAACAACTCAAAACCACATCTCTTCCACAAACACCTTGATATAAAAAAATACTAAATTAATTATTGAATGACTGAATGATGATCAGGTTTGATAATTCTACAGTGTAGCTGGTTTTACTTTCACTACTGATTTGTGTTGTTCTCTCATTTGTAAGTCACTTTGGATGAAAGTGTCTGCTAAATGATTACATTACATTACATTTCATCATTTAGCAGATGCTTTTATCCAAAGCGACTTACAAGTTAGGCGGCACGTTGGCTTAGTGGTTAGCATGTTCTCCTCTCAGCGCTGGGGATTCCCGGTTCGAATCCCAATCTGGGTGGAGTTTCCATGTTCTCCCCGTGTCTGCGTGGGTTTCCTCCGGGTTCTCCGGTTTCCTCCCACAGACCAAAACCATGGATCAAGTCAGTTGAGTTCTCCAAATTGCCCCATATAGAGTGTGTCTGTGTAAGTGAGTGTGTGCCCAGCGATGGATTGGCACCCTGTCCTGGGTGTGTCTGCCCAGCGCCCAAAACGGTCTCCCCTGGATGGGCATGGAGACCCCCCCCCCGCAATCCTAATAAAGGATAAAGCGGAAGATAATGGATGGATGAATAGACTTACAAGGTGAGCACAGGGTTAATCACAACTAGGGCTGTATTCAACTACAGATTTTCGTAGTCGAATCTGATTTGTCAGATTTTCCCTATAGTCGACTGTCGAATCAGTTACAATTTCACCACAAGATGGCGCTATAAGCATAGTTTTTAAAAAAGATTTTTTAAAATATATATTTTACTTGTTTTTCTAACAAAAGAAAACTTTTTTTTTTTTTGTTTTTGTTTTTTCTTTTTTTTTTCTAGAAATTATGATGATTTTATTTGACAAAAGGCTATATATATAACGAAAACAAAGACATTTCACTTAGCAGCAGCCATGGACACCCCCATGTGGTCAAAATGGTACATTCGACTATGAGGTTCATAGTCGACTACGGTTCTCCGAATCGAATCGTCGAATCAGCGAATATTGCAGCTCACCCCTAATCACAACATCCCTGGAGCAATGAGGGTTAAGGGTCTTGCTCAAGGACTCACATTGGTAACTTCAGTGGACCTGGGATTTGAACCCACAACCTTCAGATTGACAGCCCAAGACCGTAACCACTGAGCTACTGCACACACACATATATATATATATATATATATATATATATATATATATATATATATATATATATATATATATATATATATATATATATATATATATATAATTATATATATATATATCATATATATATATATTAGCTTGAATGTAACTTCATTCATCATGCACTATTTATTAAAAAGCAATATTTAGAGAGTACATTTAAAGATTTAATTTTAACTTCTCATACTTTGTCAGAATTAATCTGGATATTATTATTAATGCAAAATTACGATTATACAAAGCTTATGCAAACAGTCGTGTTTGAGTGTTCTTAAGTGAATGAAGACAGATGTATGGACAGCAGTCATAATGTTTATTGAGGGTGGATGCAGCTACTGGTGGACACGTTTTCTGTTTGCATTAAGGAGTTCAGTCTTGTAGTTCTTCCAATATTTAAACGTCAATCATAAGACGAAGTGCCAGTAACTTTTAAGAGATAAAAAACGTTTAAATGGGAACTGTTTAACATCTAAACTTACAGTGTAGTGTCTAAAGGATGTGACTGTCTGCCCTTTAGGACTTCATAAACTCGCTGGCCGTCCTGTTCTCCACGCAGAGGAACCTCTTCACCCAGCTCATCATTAGGAGAGGGTGTGGCACTGAAATGATGCATGTAACGAGGGGTGTACACGAAAGACGACCGGAGACAGGACTTCTCCTGACAGAAATGGACTTTATTACACACTGCATTTAACGTTCCATTTAAACTACTACTGGGTTGGTATGGTGTTGCTGGCCGGACTCCCGCGCCTGTCGGGCCCCATGGCATATGATGTCACAGCTTATAAAGCGGCACACGCCATCAGACATGTGCGCTCATCATTCTCCCTGATCAGCGCATTGGCACTGCCTCTCCTCCCCGCCCCACAGCACCACCACAATGCTATTCTGGGGAGCCCCCTCAACAAAGTAGAGTCTGCCCCTTTAAGTTCTGCTGCTCTAGTCTTACGTTGCACTGCGTCAATCAAATTCTGGTTATTACTTAAATAATGTTCTTTATCAGCTCTAACTGCTTTTCTTTTTGTTTGTTTCTTTCGTTTGTTTCTTTTGAGGTGTGGCCGGTTTTCTGGAGGTGTGGTCAGCTCTTCATCCATGGTTCTGCTGAAGCTCTGCGGCTACGACGATTACTGGATGAAACCTGGATTTTTATTGGGCTGCCAGTCCTGCAGGACGCCCTTAATGGACTTATATAGTTTTTCAATTGTTAAATACGGGTCACCTGATCATCACACTATCTGTACACGACTGTTCTACACTGTTGATGCTCAAGGAGGATGAGTCCCCCAAGTCTTGGTCCTCACAAGGTTTCTTCCTTAAAATATCAACATAACAGGGAGTTTTTTCTTGCCACTGTCTCTTCATCTTGCTCTTTAGGGGTTTAAAGGCTTTGTGACAATGTACTGTTGTAAAAAGTGCTCTATAAATAAATTACTTAAACTTAATGTTACCCCACCCCTAATGCTGCAACAGCAGCCTCCACTCTTTTCCGAAACCTTAATATAAAATATTTATTCATTCATTATCTTTTGCTTAATCCAATATAATATGCCCATCCAGGGGAGAAAGTTTTGGGTGCTGGGCAGATACATCCAGGACAGGACGCCAATCGATGTAGTTAGCACGTTCTCCTCTCAGCACTGGGGCATTCCCAGTTTGAATCCCAATCTGGGTGGAGTTTCCATCTTCTCCCCGTGTTCGTGGGTTTCCTCCACGTCCTCCAGTTTCCACCCACAGTCCAAAGACATGGATCAAGGTCAATTTAATTCTCCAAATTGCCCCATATAGAGTGTGTTTGTGTGTATGTGTGTGTGCTCAGTGATTAGATTGGCGTCCTGTCCTGGGTGTATCTGCCCAACGCCCGAAACGTTCTCTCCTGGATGGGTATGGGGAACCGCCCGCGACCCTAATATAGGATAAAGCAGAAGATAATGGATGGATGGATGAAAAAAAGATCTGTGGTGCTTTTTCTTTCGTGCTTTAAACCAAGAAGCACGATAGATAAGACACTTGAGGATGAGATGCCGTTATAGCATCATAGTCAAAAGATTCATACAGCATGTTCAGCATAGTCAGAAGACAAAACGTTCTGAAACTAATGCTGTTTGCCACGTCATCTCAGTGTGCAAAACGGAAAGAAGACTCCAAAAAAGCTCTGTGGCTTTGTATTTGTTTCAAAGCAACGGATGAGCACGGCCCTCAAACCGTCATGTCAGAGCACGGCTTCCTAACCACAGAACCAGTGCGCCACCAGTGCCCCAAACCAAGCCTTTCCGTCGCCACCCTGTATGTATTTCCCATACCTCAGCTCAGTTTTTGTGTTACAAATCAGCTCTGGGTTTGCGTCTTCACATAGCTTGTCCTTCAAACCGCAACTCACTATAATCAAATATCATCCATCTATTATCTTCAGCTTTATCCTATAGTCGGGGCGCAGGGGGGTTCCCCATGCCCATACAGGGGAGAACGTTTCGGGGGCTGGGCAGATACACCCAGGAGAGGACACCAATCTATCACTGGGCACACACTCACTCACACAGACACACTCTATATGGGCAATTTGGAGAATTCAATTGACCTTGATCCATGTTTTTGGACTGTGGGAGGAAACCGAAGAACCCGGAGGAAACCCACGCGGACACGAAGAGAACATGGAAACTCCACCCAGATGGGGATTCGAACCAGGAATCCCTAGTGCTGAGAGGTGAACGTGCCAACTATAATCAAATAATCTTTTTAATAATATTTAATCATTTGAAATACAACTTTAACATATCGGTCTATTTAAAATAGACAATCACAGCAGACAATCTGTTCACATGTCATACATGACATTGCTGTGCCGGGCGTGGGCATCTGAGGGTAAATTATATGCTCTATATTGTCCTGTATAGTGTGTGTCTGTGTGAGTGAGTGTGCCCAGCGATATATTGATGCCCTGTCCTGTGTGAATCTGCCCAGCGCTCCCATGAATGGGCATGGTGCCCCCCTGCGACCCTAATATAGGATAAAGCGGAAGATAATGGATGGATGGATGGATGGATATACATATATATATATATATATATATATATGAAATGCCTTTCATATTAATTCTTGGTCCTTTTTAAAGTCATTGTTACTATGGTGTGCACTTTTGGGTATCTTCATAGTATTGTATAGCTGTTTTGGTTTTATAAAACAAGATAATCAACAAAATCTATATTCTATCGTTCAGTGTGAGTATGAGGTGTGTGTTTTCATGAAGCCCATAAATGTTCAGCTGAGCAACTCCCTCTGGTGCACAGCTGTGTGGGAGTCACATTTGCCCTGCATGCAGACTGACTTGTGTGTCTGTGTGTGTGCTTGTGTGTGTGTGTGTGTGGGCGTGTATACACAAAATGTATTAACAGTATGTGTGTTAAGATAATAATAGTTTTTGAAGATTTTATTGCGACACTAATAAAGGATGTAAATACGTAGTTAAGAAATACACACAGAATTATTTATGCTACGTGCAATGTAAACACAGCCCCATACTGAGCTTGCATTCTCCATATGGACTGCCGGACACACACACACACACACACACACACACACACACACACTCATACACTACATGGTTGAAAATTCAAGGATACAAGAAAATTTTATTATCATGTGTGTCGCATGATAATAAACCATGAGATAAACTGGAGTGAACATGTACAATGTCTGTCGTCCGTTTAATGAGTGGGCAACAATTCTCACAGATACTTTTAAGAACATTTAAAAACTGTTACAGTTTTTATAAATATGTAAATGTGTGGCATATAGCATCCTGTGCAAACAGTTGTTGAATCATTTCACTGCAAGTTGTATCTGTATCACTGCATATGATTTGATTTGAAATGAGCAACCAGCTCGTATCGAACACCAAACACACTTGAGCAACTGTAAGCTTCAAATTTTGTGGAAACAATATTAGAGAAGGTTTATTTCTGCTACTGTATGACGATGCTGCAGTACACAAAGGAGAGTATATAAAAATAGTTAGGTGACCTTGGTGTAGGAAATCTTGAGTCCTGACCTCAACCCCGTTAAAAACCATTGTGAGCAAGACTCTCATCAAAATACTTAATCCCCGGGGGAAACATATAATAATAACATATAACTATAAATATGCAAGTGCGTGGCATCCTGTGCGAGCAGCTGTACAAAACATTTCACTGCTATAACAATGTACTACACATAATAGGGGTGCGAATCTCTCAGTGTCTGGGGATTCGATTCGATTCCGATTTTTGAGGTCACGATTCGATTCAGAATCGATTTTCGATTCAGATACGATTTTTCAGTTCAAATGGTCTTTAAATTTTTTACTTGAAACAACAACGTAAACAAATAGAACATTTCTTTAAAACAATATTTTCAGGTTCCTTCCTGTATCAAATCTTTTTGCATAATTTTATATTTATGCAAAAATAGGATTGCGCTAAATTAAAAAGAGCAGTGTTAGGTTAGCTTAGCTGCCTGGCTTTTTCTTACATAAAAAACATCAATGAACAAATAATTCAAAGTATATTAACACAAAAGTTTCCCATAGTGCATTAACCTTTAATCCAAACTAAAATACAGACTTTACAGTCAGAGTGCATTTAGATTCTGCAAATCTTTAAAACTTAACATTAAAAATAAAATCCACACTTCAGTCTTTTTAACTATATTGCACCAACATTCAGTACATTTTCAAAACTTAACTTTAAATATTAAATATATTTTCAACTTCTTTTATCTCAGGGTGATGTCATGACAAATGGGCTCGCACATTTGTCGTATTTCCAAACTACCTCGATTTCATTTTACACTCGTTGCACACAGTGATGCTCATGTTGAGCTCTTTCTTCCTGGCTTTAAAACCTAAACACCGCTCCATGCTTGCACAGTGATTCTCAATTATTTTCTGTCTTAAGGCCCCCCTAGGAAGAGGTAAACTCCCCCCCCCCCCTGTACATGACAAAATGGGATGAAAAAGTATTTTTACACGCCCACTGTAGTATGATTTCTCTATAAATTTGTTATAATTACACCTCTTACCTCTTTTATAACAATGTATCCTTATTATCAATAAAGAAAACAAAAAAGAAAGAAATATAGATCAACTTAGAACAAAGAATAATTTTATTAACTTTGTTTTTTAGTTTGTAACAGAAACGAATGAAATCCTTATTTAAACGAGAAACATTTTTGAACTGACTGACATTTGATACTGAAAAATGAAATTGAATAAAATCAATAAATAATAATTAATTCAAATTCATCAGCAACATTAATTCAGGAGCACAATTTATTAACACTTTAATCTACAAAACAAAAATGAATACAACAATTTGTGCTGTTTTTTTTATTTCTTTTTTTATCAAAATGAGGAAATCAGAACTACTGAACGCACCCGTTTTGCAGCGCACAGCTTTTCTGAAGTAGCTTTCATAAAGCGTTATGATTGCTGGCTCTACTCGTCACGTTTTCGATTAAAAACTCAAGCAGCTCATCAGCGTGTTTGGGGTGTAATGACTTTAAGTGACGCCTTCATCTATTTGGCTTTCACGCCAAAATTTAAAGACACAGAAGACACGCCGGTCTTTCTTCGTCTCCACCTCAGTTACAGTGAAACCAGGCGCTACATACGCTTCAACATATTTCCTCGTTTTAAGTTTCGGTTGATTTTTGTTGGTCTCGTTATCTTCGTCTCTCTCCGTCTTTCTCTCCTCATCCCTGTTAAATATTTTTCCATGTTGTCTCTTGAGGGTTTGTTCAGTACACTTAATATCACTTGCTCTGTGATTTCTTGTTATGTGCCCCCTAGCCACCGCACTGCGCCCCCCCCCCCAGGGGGGTCGCGCCCCACTATTTGAGAAGCACTGCGCCAGCATGAACTAGCATTAGTGATCTATAACGGGAGCGTGCTGTATGGCAGCCGAGCGGAAACGTAATGCGATATGCAGTACGCTCGGGAGGGGACGCCAAATTAAAAAATAAACACATTTTTTTAAAAATCAATTCTTGGGCAGCCCAGTGATAGATTGGCACCCTGTCCTGGGTGTATCTGCCCAGCGCCCGAAACGTTCTCCCCTGGATGGGCATGGGGAACCCCCCCCCCGCGACTTTTTTCTGCACCCCTAATACATAAGTACTATGTACTATGTGATGTGCATTTGTCCCAATACTTTTGTCCAAATATGTATGTATGGATAGTTAGTAAGTAGACGTAGAAAATAATTATATGACGTAAACATTTTCGATAATTCTGTATGACAGCGTTTACAAATATCAACAAACCAAGCTGTTTGCACAGAGCTCTGTCTCCTAACCTCATTCCTGTTGGAACCACTTAGAATTCATAATAGAACATCTATTACAACCTGGGTGGTTAAGCCATATAATAATAAATCTATATTTAGAGTTAAAAAGCCCAGAAAGATCTACACTTAATACTTTTTCATTTATTCATTATCTTTCTTCAAATCCTATACTAGGGTCCCCATGCCCTTCAAGGGGAGAACATTTTAGGTGCTGGGCAGATACACCAAGGACAGAGCACCAATCTATCGTTGGGCACACTCACACTAAAACAAACACACACTATATGGGGCAATTTAGAGAAAACCCACGCGGAAACCCAGAGGAAACCCACGCTGACATGAGGAGAACATGGAAGCTCCAAAAAAAATGGGATGTATAGCTACTTCAATAAAGATCATTTGAACGAAGACACAAACACACATGAAATACTAGTGAAAAGTTGGATTAGAATGAGGTTAATGAAACAAATAATAAAAAATAATCAAATAAATGTATATGGGTGGTTTAGTGCTTTAGCATGTTCTCCTCTCAGCGCTAGGGATTCCCAGTCTAGATGGAGTTTCCATGTTCTCCCCATGTCCTCCGGATTCTTAAGTTTCCTCCCACATTCCAAAAACATGGACCAAGGTCAATTGAATGCTCTAAATTGCCCCATATAGAGTAATTTGTGTCTGTGTGAGTGAGTGAGTGTGCCCAGCGATAGATTGGTGTCCTGTCCTGAGTGTATCTGCCCAGCGCACAAAACGTTCTCCCCTGGATGGGCATGGGGAACCCCCTGCGACCCTAGTAGAGGATAAAGCGGAAGATAATGTACAATTTTCATACAATTTTAAAATAGAGCAAAAAAATATCGCTGGTCATTAATAACAATAATAATAGATTTAATACGGGACGGATTTGGACACTGAACACCACCAGGTGATCAATAAGCCTCAACCGAGACAATACGTCATGAAAAGGCTGAGGAAGTTTGGTATGTCCACCAAAAATACTCAGCAACTTCTACAGTTGTGTCGTCGAGAGCTTCCTGACCACCTGCATCAGTAACACGACTGCGACGGACCAGAAACATCAACAGAGGGTGGTGACTGCTGCGAGGATCACACTCCACTACACTCTCTGCAGGACATCCACCACCACAAGAGAGCCACAAGAGAGCCACAAGAGAGCCACAGCTAACAGTAAAGACCCCAACCACCCACCCAACCACAGCAAGTTCTGTTCACACCTCTGCCCTCAGGCAGGAAGTACAGAAATTTTAAACAGAGAACCACCAGAGTAAACTTTACCTCAGATATAAATTAAGGATTTTTTTTTATTTACAACAGCACCACTGCACTTTTAAGGGTAGATTTGCAATATTGTGTAATATATATTATATATATATATAGTCATTCATTCATTATCTTCCGCATTATCCTATATCCCCATGCCCATCCAGAGGAGAACGTTTCAGGCGTTGGGCAGATACACCCAAGACAGGATGCCAATCTATCACTGGGCACACACTCACTCACACACACACACACTCTATATGGGGCAATTTGGAGAACTCAATTGACTTTTTGGACTGTGGGAGGAAACCGGAGAACCCGGAGGAAACCCACGTGGACACAGGGAGAACATGGAAACTCCACCCAGATGGGGATTCGAACCGGGATTCCCTAGTTCTGAAAGGAGAACATGCTAACCACTAAGACACTGTGCCTGGCGTATTCATATTATATATTTTCTTTTTTTAAATGAAGTTCTAACTTTAATAGAACAGGTCACAGGTCCATGAGCCATAATTTCTTTTTTGTCTCGTGTACCACGTGCGACACACATGATAATAAAATTTTCTTGGATCCTTGAATTTTCAACCATGTAGTGTATGAGTGTGTGTGTGTGTGTGTGTGTGTGTGTGTGTGTGTGTGTGTGTGTGTGTCCGGCAGTCCATATGGAGAATGCAAGCTCAGTATGGGATCGGCACGGCTGTGTTTACATTGCACGTAGCATAAATAATTCTGTGTGTATTTCTTAACTACATATTTACATCCATTACAGGGAGAACATGGAACAGACTGGGATTCGAACCAGGAATCCCCAGCTCTAAGAGGAGAACATGCTAACCACTAAGCCACCGTACCCGCCCTATATACAGAGTGAGGTGGAGAAATGAAACTACAGCAGCACTGCTGCACTAAAACCCCCTCACCACATCATAGTCACTGCAGAACTGACAATAAACAATCCACCCCAAATTCTACCTGTTCTGTGATGCTCCTGACCAATAGAGAACCAACAGAGAACCAACAGGGGACTAACGACAACAAAGAACACAGTTTTATAATTACAGTCTGTAATTATAAAACTACAAACTCCATCTATATGATAAGTGGAGCAAGAAGGGGGCGTGGTCACACTTTTAGCTTTACTTTTAGGGGAGCGGGGGCTTCCCCATGTCCATCCAGGGCAGAATGATACGATCACTGGGCAGATACACCCAGGACAGGGTGCCAATCTATTCCTGGGAACACCCACCCACATACACAAACACACTCTATATGGGGCAATTTGGAGAACTCAATTGAACTTGATCCATGTTTTTGGACTGTGGGAAGAAACCGGAGAACCCGGAGGAAACCCACGCAGACACGGGGAGAACATGGAAACTCCACCCAGATTGGGATTCGAACCTGAATCCCAGCGCTGAGAGAGGAATGTGCTAACCACTAAGACACGATGTCACTCAATACATTGTTTGGTGACTTGCAAAGAATGAAGTTTCTAATAATGCTGGAGTATTTTTATTAGCAGAACATTCCATCCAAGCTGTTTTATTGTTTCCCAAACCTGAATCACAACATATTCAGATGTCCACATCATCAGTTTTTCTCCACATATTGTCAGCAATTATCCTCTTATTTACGGTTCTTCAAGCCTTTATGTCATAATCACTCATTCATTGATTAATTCATTCATTATCTTCCAGTTTATCATGTATTAGGGTCATTCCACATTCCCATCCAGGGGAGAACATTTCAAGCGCCGGGCAGAGCACCAATCTATCAGTGGGTACACGCATGAACACAGACACTCACTATATGGAGCAATTTGGAGCATTCAATTTACCTTGAATCAGGTTTTTGGACTAGTGGAGGAAACCAGAGAATTCTCCAAAATTGCCCTATATGTGTGTATGAGTGAATGTGTGTCCAGCGATAGATTGGCGCCCTGTCCTAAGTGTATCTGCCCAGTGCCCAAAACGTTCTCCCCTGGATGGGCATGGAGAACCCCCCCCCCCCCCCGACACTAATAGAGGATAAAGCGGAAGATAATAGATGGATAAAGATAATGAAATTAAATCCATCCATTATCTTCCACTTTATTCTCTACTAGGGTCAAGGGGGGGGGGGTTCCCCATGCCCATCCAGGGGAGAACATTTCGGGCGCTGGGCAGATACACCCAGCACAGGGCACCAATCTATCGCTGGGCACACACTCACTCACACAGACACACTCTATATGGGGCAATTTGGAGAATTCAATTGACTTTGATCCATGTTTTTGGATTGTGGGAGGAAACTGGAGAACCCGGAGGAAACCCACAGGGACACGGGGAGAACATGGAAGCTCCACCCAGATCGGGATTCGAACCTGGATCCCCAGCGCTGAGTGGCGAATGTGCTAACCACTAAGCCAACGTGCCGCCCACATCTGTTAAGACTGTGTTTTGATAATTTATTGGGTACAAAATACTGGGGCAGTCATAGGCTAGTGGTTAAGGACCTGAAGGTCCCCGGTTTGATTCCTGGTCCCACCTACTGAAACTATTAGAGGATTAAGCGGAAGGTAATGAATGGATGGATGAAATCTTATATTTGTTCATTTAGCACATGCTTTTATTCAAAGTACCTCACAGTATCCCAGCTTGATGGTTGGGGTCACATCACAGGGTTGGTAGAGCATCCCTGGAGCAATGAGTGTTACTCAAGCACCCACATTGGTAACATTGGTAGACCTGGGATTTGAACCCACACCTTTTAGATTGGCTTAACAGCCAAACCACTGAGCTACCACACCCGTCTTAATTCGAGCATTAGGATGAGATTTCTTTATCATCATTGCACAAAGTGCAACGAAATTATTTAGCAATCCTTAAAGTCAAACAACAGGACATTGGCACATTGGCGTCGTTAGACCTGGGTTTTCGGGGCTATAGCCCCGGGGGTTTTGTCAGTTGCCCTGGATCAAATGAGAGCAGGCTTTCTCTGCAGCCTCTCCTCCAGCAGCGGGACTGAACGATGGAGTCACCGTCAGCTGTTTGTGCTTCTAAACTCTGTGTGTGTGTGGGTGTGTGTTTCTGTGTATGCAAGGGAGACATTTTTTTCCGCAAGTATCGGGAGTAATGTTACCATAATAACTGTATGTTGGCTGTAAAGAGCAGCTTCTCAACTTTCAGAAACCGTCAAGATTTTTTCTGAAGGCGCAAACTGTCGCAAACTTACGGTATTTCAAACAAACCTTGTTAAACTGTCTCATCTGCGACGGACTCGTAAAACAGATTCATGCTTTTCTGCCGAAGCTCAGGTTCGTTTATTCAAACATTTTCAGCCAAAACCATCATTTATTAAAACTGAATGTGCTCTCCACTGCTGACAGACATATTTCATATGTTATTTAATTTTATCCAATATAACTAATAAATGATCAAACAAAATGAATGTAACAACAGTTTGAAAAATGGATAAATACCCTCATGAAAGGGCAATTTTTAAAAAGGACAGAGGCAGAATAAGGGATCTGGGCTAAAGCCCCTGATGTTTGTAAACTCTAAAAATGCCCCTGGGCACAATTTTTAACATAAAGAAGTAAAAAAGGAGTACTTAAGTACTTTAAGTTCACGTCATTCAGGGAGAGAGAGAGAAAGAGAGGCCATCAAATATATAATTATTGTTTTTCAAAAAGCTGTATTGTAAGATGGGCGGCACAGTGGCTTAGTGGTTAGCATGTTCTCCTCTCAGCGCTAGGGATTCCCGGTCCGAATTCCAATCTGGGTGGAGTTTCCATGTTCTCCCCGTGTCAGCGTGGGTTTCCTCCGGGTTCTCCGGTTTCCTCCCACAGTCCAAAAACATGGATCAAGGTCAATTGAGTTCTCCAAATTGCCCCATATAGAGTGTGTCTGTGTGAGTGAGTGTGTGTCCAGTGATAGATTGGCGCCCTGTCCTGGGTGTATCTGCCTAGCGCCCGAAACGTTCTCCCCTGGATGGGCATGGGGAACCCCCACCCCACCCCCGCGACCCTAATATAGGATAAAGCGGAAGATAATGGATGGATGGATGGATGTACTGTAAGATGGAAAAATACAACAACTACAACAACTACACTCATACTGAAACACTGCTGTTATTGTGCGCGCGTTCTTGTGATTAAGCGTCATGAGTGGAAACAGTTACGCGCGCGACATTACACTTACACAACGTTCTGCTTTAAAGATTTTACTTTTGGGAAACAGTTTAATGTGGTTCTCTCTCTCTGTGTGTGTGTGTGTGTGTGTGTGTGTGTGTGTGTGTGTGTGTTAAGTTGGTTTTCTTGGATGACAAATGCCGAACCGACCCCGCTCGAATTACGCGCAAGCAACACACACACACACACACACACACACACACACACACACACAGAATACAAATAAAATAACAGATAAAAGAAATCTTACCTTCTGATAAAAACGCTGACGATGCGCAAGATTCCACTTAGTGCGCGTTGGACGGACAGCGAAAGCGCTCGCGCGCGTGTGTGTGTGTGTGTGTGTGAGAGAGTGTGTGTGTGTGTGTGTGTTTGTGTGTGTGTGTGTGAGAGAGAGAGAGAGAGAGAGAGTGTGTGTGTGTGTGTGTGTGTGTGTCGGGGGGGTGGGTCAGACTGCTCTATGCAGAGTTTATTTGAGACGTGGCCATTAACACTAGCTTCCCTGGACTCTTGAAATTCTGAGGACAACAGCCCCCCTTTTTTTGAACCATTAAGGGGTCATCAGGCAGCTATTCATATGCATAACGACCCAAAGCCCATCCACCCCTCTGCCTTACAGGTGAAACGCTAGGTAAAAACTGAACTCAAAGGTAAATTCCCTGAAATTCAGCCTAATGCAATGCAGTAACAGACATTCTGCAATGAAAGTTTAGTGTAATTGAACATACTTTCAGTGACTACAAATAAAATGAAACAGATATCTAGACATTCAGAAAGAGTCCTCAAACTAATTTTACTGCAAACTGTGTTTTTACTTCTAAATGTAGACATACATACATACGGACGTACCTAAGTTTATTTTTAGAAGTCATACTTTATTTTAGTTTATATTGAAAACACAATAATTCAGTTGCACCTTGATTTTATTTCGCATGCTTGTTTTTTATAGTGTATATATGTTTTTTGCGTGTACATACATTTTTTTTAATAAAACATACTGATACATATGTATGCATCTCTTCCTTACCAATAATAAATAGTACATATAGATGTACCTGAGGTTATATTTAGAATCCGTGTCTGCACTTTAATTTAGTAATATTGAAAACACAATAATATTTCCGTTGCGCTTTGCGCCTCGCTTTGCGCCTCGCTTTGCGCCTCGCAGCGTCAGCGCGCCGCGGTCACACAGTCAGAGAATTTCACTGATTTGTTGACGGTGCTCAGCGCGCGCGCTAAAACACTTACTGCGACGTGTATGCCTTCAGTTATAGGTATTATAATAGGTATTATATATCAGGTATTATACAAGCTTTCATAATAAAATGTTTGTTGACATGTGCCCCTAAGTACAGCGCGCGCATTCTGCCATCATTATAAAAACACTAAAATCATTTCTCAAAACTGACTGTTACATTAGCGCTTAATTCATTCTAAAAATAAAAGCTTTTACTCTGTCTGAAGAATACAGCGTGCGTTCGTAAGTTACAAAAACTTTAGATAAAGGGGGTTGGGAATTTCTCTAGCGGCGCTCGGGCTCATTTGTGTAACAATGCACACTAAGTGGTGCTCTGCAGGGGAGCGGGGGATTTGCGCGCACACACGCACGACGACTATTTTCGTGGTTCCAGGGAAACCAGTGAAGGGGGCGGGGGATGACACACACACACTCACTCTCACACACACACACACACACACACACACACTCACTCACACACACACACACACACACACACACACACACACACACACACTCACTCACACACACACACACACACACACACACACACACACAGTAAGGGACTCAAACGCGAGGGAGAAAGAAAGGAAAGTTCAAGCGAGTTTGTCTGCGCGCAAATCACTGCGCAAAACAATCTGATGAGCAACTAAAACCATCAAACAAACAACAAACATCCATATCGATTATATCTCAGGGTGGCACGTGGCTTAGTGGTTAGCATGTTCTCCTCTCAACACTAGGGATTCCCGGTTTGAATCCCCATCTGGGTGGAGTTTCCATGTTCTCCCCGTGTCCGTGTGGGTTTCCTCCGGGTTCTCCGGTTTCCTTCCACAGTCCAAAAACATGGATCAAGTCAATTGAGTTCTCCAAATTGCCCCATATAGAGTGTGTGTGTGTGTGTGTGTGTGTGTGTGTGTTCCTAGTGATGGATCGGCGTCTGTATCTGCCCAGCGCCCGAAACGTTCTCCCCTGAATGGGCATGGGGAACCCCCCCCCCCACGACACTAATAGAGGATAAAGAGGAAGATAATGGATGGATTTAATCTCATTATCTTTATTCGTTCATTATCTTCCGCTTTGGGTTCCCCATGCCCATCCAGGGGAGAACGTTTCGGGCGCTGGGCAGATACACTTAGGACAGGGCGCCAATCTATCACTGGGCACACACTCACTTACACAGACACACTCTATATGGGGTAATTGAGTAGTAGGTGTTGGGGTATATGTGGGTGCTTGAGTAAGACTCTAATAAAAATACATATATTATAATTTGATTCAATTTATATTAAATAAATTAGTTTTTTTAGATAGAAAATTAATTTATATAATACATACTGTGTAGTGTCTCAAAGCAGATTTACAATATTCTAAACCTCTTCAACTCAACTGCACCTGGGGCCAAAACTCAAAGCACACTCTAGATCGTGGGCCGAACAGGATAAACATTTATTAAACACACTGAAAGCAAATGTTTTCTGAACATGAATAGAAACTAAAACAGATGGCAATATTTGTTTCCACAATAAATAAACCTGAACTTTATATAACTTTAAATACTTTGCTCTCTATAAAAATATCACTTGTCAAAATGATAAAAGTTAAAACTATGAACATGATGCAAAAAAACATGAAAAAATTTAACAAAAATGATGCCAAAAATCAACATTCAGGTTTCTTTACTCTCGGGCCATTTCAGAAAAATTAACTTCAATTTAAAACATATTGAAATATTTCTACTCTCCATAAAAATGTTCCGGTCAAAATCATACAAATTTAAATGATGAGCAATTTTAAATAAAAAAATAAATAATATGAGCAAAATTTAAATACTAGATAATCGATCAATTTAAAATAAGATATAATTGTATTACGTGCGGGCGACATGGTGGCTTAGTGGTTAGCATGTTCGCCTCTCAGCTCTAGGGGTTCGAATCCCAATCTGGGTGGAGTTTCCATCTTCTCCCCGTGTCCGCGAGGGTTTCCTCCGTGTTCTCCAGTTTCCTCCCACAGTCCAAAAACATGGATCAAGTAAATTGAGTTCTCCAAATTGCCCCAAATTGCCCCATATAGATTGGCGCCCTGTCTTGGGTGTATTTGCCCAGCACCCGAAACGTTCTTCCCTGGATGGGCATGGGGAACCCAATCGCGACCCTAATATAGGATAAAGCGGAAGATAATGGATGGATAATAGATGGATGGATTTTTATATATATATATTTCTTCCTGCAGGGAATTTTTTGGCTGTTATCTCATCTGGTGTAGTATTGTACGTTGTAAAAAAGTGATAAAGTAATAAAGTTATATATTTTACGTACAGTGCTTACACACAGAGGAATCTGTCCTCCACATTAACCCATTCATGCAGTAAAACACACACACACACACTGAGTGATGTGAGCACATGTGCCTGGAGTGGTGGGCAGCCCTATATACAGCACCAGAGGAGCAATTGAGGTTAGGGGCCCTTCAGCCATGGTTTTGGTGGGACCAGGAATTGAACTGCTGACCATCAGTTTCCTTAACTATAAGCCGGTGGGTTGGTGCACACCCAATCCTGGCCTGCAGCAGTGCCAGGATTTATTTTGTGTGCCGTCTTGAAAGTTAAGTGCTGATCACGAAAACAATTAGTCCTATTAAAAGCTTTAAAAGCTTTATTACCAACAATCATAGTTTAATATAAAGTGCTATTAATTATATCATAAATAAAATCTGTTTGTGTAGAGGGTGCAACCATGAACTTAAAATTAATCTAAGTGCATAACTAGGTGAGATAATCTAGAAGGGAGGAGTGAGATGACAAAATGTTATTTCAATTGCAGTCTTTGTCTTATGACCGAACGGAAGTCAAGCCATTCAAACAGTTCAACCAAATGAATAATTAAATTTATGTAAAAATTACTAAACACTGTATTTCTTACAGATATAAACATTTTGACAAAAAATACACAATATAATTTTGAGATCTAGGAAATATATATATATATATATCCATTATCTTCCGCTTTATCCTCTATTAGGTTCGCGGGGGGGTTCCCCATGCCCATCCAGGGGAGAACGTTTCGGGCGCTGGGCAGATACACCCAAGACAGGGCGCCAATCTATCACTGGATACACACTCACTCACACAGACATGCACACAAACACACTCTATATGGGGCAATTTGGAGAACTCAATTGACTTGATCCATGTTTTTTGGACTGTGGGAGGAAACCGGAGAACCTGGAGGAAACCCACGCGGACACGGGGAGAACATGGAAACTCCACCCAGATGGGGATTCGAACCGGGAATTCCTTGTTCTGAGAGGAGAACATGCTAACCAATATATATATTTCCTAGCTCACAAAATTGTATTGTGTATTTTATCATATATAAAAGAATAAACATTTTTCTTAACAAATGTTAATTTGGGGTCTAAATTGTGGTATTTTACGTGATGGGTGGCAACCCTATGATAGACCCACTGATCATGTGCATGGTCTTTTACATCACAGTCCCAACACGGCAAAGAATCCACACCCTGAATTGACAAAAACAACAACCTGGTTCCACTCATTCTGAAACCAACAAACAAAAAGTGGCTCTTGTCCCCAACGTCAACACAGTTTGTGGTTTTTATTTTGGTCCTCAGCTGGGAAACGGTTACCTCCCAGTCCTCCAGCGTCTTTAATTAAGTGCAGCTTAAGTTGAGCTGTACTAATGCCGACTTTTCAGATGTCAAAGCCAATTTGAAGTGTTACCTGAGGTGTGGATTGCTTAAAAGCCTCACTAATTATTTGTCATTAAATGAGCACCGGGCGGCATGGTGGTTTAGTGGTTAGCATGTTCTTCTCTCAGCGCTGGGGATTCCCTGTTCGAATCCCAATATGGTTGGAGTTTCCATGTTTTCCCCGTGTCCACACGGGTTTCCTCTGTATTCTCCGGTTTCCCCCCTTAGTCCAAAAAAAAAACATGGATCAAGGTCAATTGAATTCTCCAAATTGCCCCATATAGAGTGTGTGTGTGTGAGTGAGTGTGTGCCCAGCGATAGATTGGCACCCTGTCCTGGGTGTATCTGCCCAGCGCCCGAGACGTTCTCCCCTGGATGGGCATGGGGAACCCCCCCATTCGCGACCCTAATAGAGAATAAAGCGGAAGATAATGGATACATACAAATGAGCACCGTGTAATTCAATGTCCTTTTCTTTTTAATTTCTTGTTTGTAGCTCATTTAAGGGGCATTTAGCATATAGATTCCCGCTACAGCCACTGTACAACCCCCAGAGCGTGGGTCAGATATGAATATTGATCATAGAGACCCTGCAGTTCTATATTACTGTTCATATGCTAATGCTAACAGTGAACTTAGCGCTGAACCAGGGCCGCAGTTTCAAATGCAACTCGAACCAAGGGAATCAATTATCACTTAGAACTCTCACACACACACAGCAATACACCTGAGGACTACACGTAAAACATGCTTACACAAACACACACCCACACACCACACACACATAAGAACCTCAGAAATAAACATAATGAAGATTATACTTAAATAACACTATGTAGGGTGGGGCAGTTGGGGGCTGTGGTTAAGAAAGAGTATAAAGGACATATATATATATATATTTTTTTTTTATTTATTTTTTTTTCTAAACCGCAGAAACCCACAAGGACATGGGGAGAACATGAAAACGCTCTGATCAGGATTCAAACCTGGAGCCCCAGCACTGAGGCACTAAGCCACACAATATATGGGACAATTTAGAGCATTTAATTCACCTTAAATCCATGTTTTTGGACTGTGGTAGGAAACCAGAGAACCCGGAGGAAACCAACGCGGTCACGGGGAGAACATGGAAACTTCACCCAGATGGGGATTCGAACCGGGAATCCCTAGCGCTGAGAGGAGAACATGCTAACCACTAAACCACCGCACTGCCATAGTGTATACAAAGAAATTATATTAAACCTCTCGGCCAACACAAAAATAGATGCATATATTTTTAATACATTGAGAAGCAAACCCCAAGGAATTGCTACATTTTAAACAGCTTTAAAAAAGCTCCATTAATTTAAAAACATGGATTCAAGGTAAGGGCGGCACGGTGACTTAGTGCTTAGCATGTTCTCCCCTCAGCACTGGGGATTCCAATCTGGGTGGAGTTTCCATGTTCTCCCCGTGTCCATGTGGGTTTCCGCCGGGTTCTCCGGTTTCCTCCCACAGTCCAAAAACATGCATCACGGTCAAGGTCAAGGTCAAGGTCAACATGCATCAAGGTTAATTCTCCAAATTGCCCCATATAGAGTGTGTCTGTGTGAGTGAGTGTGTGCCCAGTGATAGATTGGCGCCCTGTCCTGGGTGTATCTGCCCAGCGCCTGAGACTTTCTCCCCTGGATGGGCCATATTCATTTGGATCTTGTGGATCATTCAGCAAATTTCTGCCTGCAGGGAATTTTTGAATGTCATCCCATCTGGTGTATTATTGTACATTGTAAAAAAGTGATAAAGTTTTCTATTTTGCATACAGTGCTCACACACAGAGGAATCTGTCCTCCACATTAACCCATCCATGCACACACATACACACACACTGAGTGAAGTGAGCACACATGCACAGGGTGGGCAGCCCTGTACACAGAGCTCAGAGAGCAATTGAGGTTAGGTGCCCTTCAGCCATAGTACTTGGTGGGACCAGGACTCGAACCACCGACCTTGAGGTTGTATGGCCGGTTCCTTAACCACAAGCTCCTCATACCTCGCTCTTGTACAGTGCAACTGGCCAAATGGTAGAGTACAAATGTTCCTCCTGATTGCATATAGAGGTCTGTGATTTTATTTGTAGTGCATTCACTGCCAGGGCAGCACGGTGGCTTAGTGATTAGCATGATCTCCTCTCAGCACAGGGATTCCAGGTTCGAATCCCCATCTGGGTGGAGTTTCCATGTTCTCCCCGTGTCCGTGTGGGTTTCCTCCGGGTTCTCCGGTTTCCTCCCACAGTCCAAAAACATGGATCAAGTCAATTGAGTTCTCCAAATTGCCCCATATAGAGTGTGTTTGTGTGTGAGTGTGTGCCCAGCGATAGATTGGTGTCCTGTCCTGGGTGTATCTGCCCAGCGCCCAAAACGTTCTCCCCTGGATGGGCTTGGGGAAGCCCCCTGTGACCTTAGTCCTTAATATCTGCCCAGTGCCCAAAAGGTTCTCCCCAGGAGGGGCATTTTAAGCAGGATTTAACTAGGGATTAAGTCTCTTGTGGGGGATGGAGCCCGGTGGCGTAGTGATTAGCATGTTCTCCTCTCAGCGCTGGAGATCCAGGTTCGAATCCCGATCTGGGTCTAGTTTCCATGTTCTCCCTGTGTCTGCATGGATTTCCTCTCACAGTCCAAAAACATGGAATACAGGAGAAGCTGAAGATAATGAGATGATACCTGGCATTCACGTCACACGAGGAGGTAGAAGTCAATTTTGCTTACGTGTTTAAAAAACGTTCTCCCCTGGATGGGCATGGGCAACCCTAATATAGGACAAAGCGGAAGATAATGCATTCACTGCCATCTTGAATCTACTGGATGCATCGATGACGAGGTGAAGGTGTTCTCAGGGTGGTGCCGTCTGAAAAAGAACTGGTATATTTGGTCCTGAAATACTTTTCTTTTCTTGAAAACCACAAACACAAAACCTGAAAGTAACCTCACCCTGAATTTAATTTTAGTGTTCAGTCTTGATATAATTAGGACTTCATTATCTGTGTCATTTACGGTGCTTACATTTTGTTCCAGATGAACTAAAATGGGCGTAGTGTTCGCCTCGACAATTAATTCGAACAGACTTTCGGTCTTTACAAGGTCAACAATGTTCCAAAGACACAATGATTAAAAGGTATTCTCCCACCGTTCAATAAGATGGATTCAAGTTGAATAACACAATATTAAAAGTCTAGGAGGACATAGTGATGCACCTTCACCCCTCAACCTGGGGCTCCAGGTTTCAATCCCAATCTGGCTGGAGTTTCCATGTTCTCTGTGTGGGTTCTCTCCGGTTTCCTCCCACAGTCCAAAAATCATGGATTCAGGGTGAATTGGCTGCTCTTATTTACCCCTATATAGTGAGTGTGTCTGTGTGAGTGTGTGTCCAGCGATGGATTGGAGCCCTGGACTAGGTGTATCTGTCCAGTACCCAAAAGGTTCTCCTCAGGAGGGGCATTTTAAGCAGAATTTAAGGGGATTAAGTCTCTTGTGGGGCGTGGAGCCCGGTGGTGTAGTGATTAGCATGTTCTTCTCTTAGCGCTGGAGATCCAGGTTCAAATCCCGATCTGGGTGGAGTTTCCATGTTCTTCCCATGTCCGCATAGATGAGTCCTTAACACTGGAACAGTGTTATTAATAAGATGTAATAGCTTTTCTATTGTGACAGCGAGACCTGAACACATCCTCTAAAGAGGGCAGTTTGCAGTCAATGATGTGACTGATGAGTCCTGAAGTCTTGGTCCTCACAAGGTTTCTTATTTAAAATATACATATATTCTTAAATTTATTTTATATACTATATATACGGGCGGCACGGTGGCTTAGTGGTTAGCACGTTCGCCTCTCAGCACTAGGGATTCCCGGTTCAAATCCCCATCTGGATGGAGTTTCCATGTTCTCCCCGTGTCCGCGTGGGTTTCCTCGGGGTTCTCCGGTTTCCTCCCACAGTCCAAAAACATGGATCAAGTTAATTGAGTTCTCCAAAATTGCCCCATATAGAGTGTGAGTGAGTGAGTGTGTGCCCAGTGATGGATTGGCGCCCTGTCCTGGGTCTATCTGCCCAGCGCCCGAGACGTTCTCCCCTGGATGGGCATGGGGAACCCCACCGCGACCCTAATAGAGGATAAAGCGGGAGATAATGAATGAATGAATGAATGAATGAATACTATATATACATATATTTATATATTTATAGTTAAAATATTTTATATTCATAAAAAAAAAAAAAAAAAAAAAAAAATATATATATATATATATATATATATATATATATATATATATATATATATATATATAAAAATATATTTTATATATTATATTTATAGTTGTAGTTGTATATTCTATCTGTCCATTATCTTCTGCTTTATCCTATATTAAGGTTGTGGGGGGGTTCCCAATGCCCATCCAGGGGAGAACGTTTCGGGCGCTGGGCAGATACACCCAGGACAGGGCGCCAATCTATCACTGCATACACACTCACTCACACAGACACACTCTAAATGGGGCAATTTGGAGAACTCAATTGAACTTGATCCATGTTTTTGGACTGTGGGAGGAAACTGGAGAACCCGGAAGAAACCCGGGACTTTGAGCTTTGAACTCCATAGCCAGGTGTATCCAATCATGAGTAAAGCTATTTAAGGTGGCTAATTGCAAGTTGTTCTCCTATTTGAATATTTTCTGAAGAGTGGCATCATGGGCTCCTCAAAACAATTCTCAAATGATCTGAAAACAAAGATTGTTCAACATAGTTGTTCAGGGGAAGGATACAAAAAGTTATCTCAGAGATTTAACCTGTCAGTTTCCACTGTGAGGATCATAGTAAGGCAATAGAAGACCACAGGGACAGTTCTTGTTAAGAAGTGTCAGGCCAAGAAAAATATCAGAAAGGCAGAGGAGAAGAATGGTGAGAACAGTTAAGGACAATCCACAGACCACCTCCAAAGAGCTGCAGCATCATCTTGCTGCAGATGGTGTCACTGTGCATCGGTCAACAATACAGCACACTTTGCACAAGGAGAAGCTGTATGGGAGAGTGATGCGAAAGAAGCCGTTTCTGCAAGCACGCCACAAAAAGAGTCACCTGAGCTATGCAAAAGCACATTTGGACAAGCCAGCTTCATTTTGGAAGAAAGTCCTGTGGACTGATGAAACAAAGATTGAGTTGTTTGGTCATACAAAAAGTGGGTCATACCCACTGTAAAATTTGGTGGAAGTTCCATCATGCTTTGTGGCTGTTCGGCCAATGCCGGCACCGGGAATCTTGTTAAAGTCGAGGGTCGCATGGATTCCACTCAGTGTCAGCAGATTCTTGAGAATAATGTTCAAGAATCAGTGACGAAGTTGAAGTTACGCCGGGGATGGATATTTCAGCTAGACAATCATCCAAAACACCTCTCCAAATCTACTCAGGCATTCATGCAGAGGAACAACTACAATGTTCTGGAATGGCCATCCCAGTCCTCAGACCTGAATATGATTGAACAACTGTGGAATGATTTGAAGCAGGCTGTGCTCGGCGACTATCAAACTTAACTGAACTGGAATTGTTTTGTAAAGAGGAATGGTCAAAAATACCGTCATCCAGAATCCAGGAACTGATTAAAAGCTACAGGAAGCGACTAGAGGCTGTTATTTTTGCAAAAGGAGGAAACTTAATATTATTAAATATATGCATATTGCACATTTTCAACCTCATTTCAATCCTGAAATATCACTGTGTCCATCAGTTATTAGTTATATCAAAATGAAATGGCTGTTGCAAACACCCAAATATTTAGAACTAAAAATGATTAAGATTAGGGGTGTCCAAACTTTTGCATATGACTGTATAATATAGAATATATATACGGTGGCTTAGTTGTTAGCACGTTCTCCTCTCAGCACTGGGGATTCCCGGTTCGAATCCCAATCTGGGTGGAGTTTCCATGTTCTCACCGTGTCTAGTAATTTGTATTGTTATACCTCAAAATGATGAAGATTGAGTTTCTGGATGGGAAAACTATATAATAATCATTAACATCAATTAATGATTGATAAAAATCACAAACAGATTCATGTACAAACACACACACACACACACACACATACACAAACCACTGCAAAAACACATCTCTGATGTTCTGGGCAGCAGGTTTAGGAAATACTGTTTCATGATGAGCTCAGACCATGACTTCAGCTTTAAAAAAAAAAACTAAAAACAATGTCAACCTTTTTTGACCCCAACCACACACAGGAAAACCTGCGTCTGTCTGTTTCCTGTGCTAAAGATCCAGTTCCTGTGTATATTGTCAAACACTGACACAAATTGGGTTTTGTAGCTTCACTGTTTACTGTTATGTGAAAATCATCCTTTCACCGAATTTATTTAACTTTCATTATTTTACCTGTTAAATTGTCATTGTCATGAACAATATGCTATTATATCCTTCCATCCATCCATCCATCCATCATCTTCCGCTTTATCCTCTATTAGGGTCGCAGGGGGGTTTCCCATGTCCATCCAGGGGAGAACATTTCGGGCGCTGGGCAGATACACCCGGGACAGGACGCCAATCTATCAATGGGCATGCTATTATATCATAAAAAAGAATTTAGAATCAGAATCACCTTATTTCAACGAGTAAGTTACATATACAGGGAATTTGTTATTGGTGAGAGCACACGTGTATGACATGTAACGCCATTGTGCATATATACTATATAGTGTATATACATATATATATATATATATATATATATATATATATATATATTTTTTTTTTTTTTTTTTTTTTTTTCATTCATCCATTATCTTCCGCTTTATCCTATATTAGGGTCGTGGAGGGGTTCCCCATGCCCATCCAGAACGTTTTGGGCGCTGGGCAGATACACCCAGGACAGGGCGCCAATCTATTGCTGGGCGAACACTCACTCACACAGACACGCACGCATACACACTCTTTATGGGGCAATTTGGAGAACTCAATTGACTTGATCCATGTTTTTTTACTGCGGGAGGAAACCGGAGAACCCGGAGGAAACCCACGCGGACACGGGAAGAACATGGAAACTCCACCCAGATGGGGATTCGAACCGGGAATCCCTAGCGCTGAGAGGCGAGCGTGCTAACCACTAAGCCACTGTGCCGCCTATATATATACTGTTTATAAAATATACAGTATCCTATCCATCCATCCATCCATCTATTATCTTCTGCTTTATCCTCTATTAGGGTCGTTGGGGGGGGGGTTCCCCATGCCCATCCAGGGGAGACCGTTTTAGGCGCTGGGCAGATACACCCAGTACAGGATGCCAATCTATCACTGAGCACACACTCACTCACACAGACACACTCTATATGGGGCAATTTGGAGAACTCAATTCACTTGATCCATGTTTTTGGACTGTGGGAGGAAACCGGAGAACCCGGAGGAAACCCACGCAGACACGGGGAGAACATGGAAACTCCACCCAGATGGGGATTCGAACCGGGAATCCCTAGCGCTGAGAGGAGAACATGCAAACCACTAAGCCACTGTGCCGCCCTATCCTATAGGTCTGTATATATAAATAATTACAGAATAAAAAGGATATTTATACAAATGCGATTGTACAGTTGTGCAAAATAAGCATAATGATGAACCGTGATGTCAGCATATTTAAATTAATATTTATTCATTATCTTCCACTTTATCCTATATTAGGGTCAAGGCGGGTTTTCCCATGCCCATCCAGGGGAGAACGTTTCGGGCGCTGGGCAGATACACCCAGGACAGGGCGCCAATCTATCACTGGGCACACACTCACTCACACAGACACACTCTAATGCAATTCGGAGCATTCAATTTACCTTGAGTCCAAGAATCCGGAGGAAACCCACATGGACACAGGAAATATGGAAACATCTTTCCACCCAGACTGGGATTCAAACCTGGATCCTCAACGCTGAGAGGTGAACGTCCTAACCACTAAGCCACCTGTCTGTAAGGTGCAGTCACTGAGCATCTTTACAAAACAACTGAAAACACATCTCTTTCACAAACACCTGATTACCAGAAAGAAAGAAATAAAACAGTGTGGCGCGGTGGCTTAGTGGTTAGCACATTCTCCTCTCAGTGCTAGGGATTCCCGGTTCGAATCCCCATTTGGGTGGAGTTTCCATGTTGTCCACGTGGGTTTCCTCCGGGTTCTCCGGTTTCCTCCCACAGTCCAAAAACATGGATCAAGGTCAATTGAGTTCTCCAAATTGCCCCATATAGAGTGATAGATTGGTGCCCTGTCCTGGGTGTATCTGCCCAGCGCCCGAAACATTCTCCCCTGGATGGGCATGGGGAACCCCCCCTACGTAATAGAGGATAAAGCGGAAGATAATGGATGGATGAAATAAATAAAACAAAAACAAATAAGATAAAATAAAAAAGGGTGGGGTGTGGTGCAGGATAGAATAACGATCAGGTTTGATAATTCTACAGT
The DNA here is from genome assembly GCA_019802505.1 of Corydoras sp. C115. NCBI lineage: Eukaryota > Metazoa > Chordata > Actinopteri > Siluriformes > Callichthyidae > Corydoras > Corydoras sp. C115. Next base: position 170,749 of record JAFMOC010000434.1, read on the forward strand.
GTAGCTGGTTTTCTTAATAACTACTGACTTGTGATGTTCTCATTTGTAAGTCGCTTTGGATAAAAGCGTCTGCTAAATGTAAATGTAAATGATAACTCATAGAACTTGGAGTGAATACTCACACCATTTTATGGTGGCTCACATCAGAGAATGTACATCTACACATCACCCATTTCCGATTCCTTTTTTTAATTTTTTTTTTTTTAATTTTTTTTTATGTGTTTATTGTATTGTATTGTACATGTATTTGTCTGCCAGACTGCCAAAGACAATTTCCATTTAATGTAAGTTTAATGGACAATAAAGTTTTATTCTATTCTATTCTATTCTACCCCGGTTTTTGGAGCCAGATTCCCCGGCTGCTGACACAACACGCCTGGGAGACCGCACTGGGAAATCCTGTGTTTAAGTACCACAGGGGAGGGGGGGGGGGGACCCACACAGACCTAGTGAGAACATGTACACTACACAGAGGCTGTGAGCAAAGCAGTGGCACATTGTTGGAGGTGGGGCTGGGGAGGGGTGGGTCAGAAGCTGAAAGAGCCTCTGTGACAACAAGCTTGTTCCTCTCATAGCACACAAAAATAAGACATGAATCATCTCACATGACCTTTAAATACTGAATTCATCCTTTAATAGTTCTCGATGACCATTGTAGAACATAAGAGACCTCTTTAATATAATATATAATGTAAATGAATATAAATTATAATCGAAATAATCCTTCATTATATAAGACATCATTGTTAATTCTGTAATGAATCCTCAGATGATTTCACAGCTGACCATGTTTAATAAAAATTATCAGTTGCCACAACGACTATAATCTCTGAGGAACAACAGTTGCCACAACTTCCATATTCTCTCAGATTTAACAGTTCCCACGACGACTATAATCCCTCAGGAACAACATTTGCAACACTGACAATAATCACTGACAAACAACAGCTGCCACAACTACTATAATTTCTCAGGAACAACAGTTGCCACAACTTCCATATTTCAGAATTAACAGTTCCCACAACGACTATAATCCCTAATAAACAACAGTGGCCATGACTACTATAATCCCTCATGAACAAATGTTGCCACAACTACTATAATCTCTTAGGAACAACAGTTGCCACTACTATTTTATTCCCTTAGAAACAACTATTGCCACAATACCTATAATTCCTGAGGAACAAAAATTGCCACAACTACTATAATCCCTCAAGGTTGAACAATTGCCAGAACTACTATAATCCCTCATGAACAAATGTTGCCACAACTACTATAATCTCTTAGGAACAACAGTTGCCACTACTATTTTATTCCCTTAGAAACAACTATTGCCACAATACCTATAATTCCTGAGGAACAAAAATTGCCACAACTACTATAATCCCTCAAGGTTGAACAATTGCCAGAACTACTATAATCCCTCATGAATAACTGTTGCCACAACTACTATAATGCCTAATAAACATCAGCTGCTTCAACTACTATAATCTCTTAGGAACAAAAGTTTCCACTATTATTTTATTCCCTTAGAAACAACTGTTGCCACAATGACTATAATTAAGTATAAAATTTAATGTCATCATGAGCTCCTGTAAATGCAATTTGTGTGTGTGTGTGTTTCCCTATATTTTTGAGACATTTGTCATGTCTTTTAAGTTATTTTTAAGCAATGAAATTCATAATTCATATTAAACACATAAACATTATCACCTTAAACCACTTTATTACAAAATATACTTTTGGGCAAACCGTTGAGACTGACAATAAAAAAAAAAAAAACATTTCTATTACGAAGGACTATTTTTGGAATGACATAATTTTCAGTACAAAGTGATATAATGACAAAACACACCTCGAAGCTTTGACTTGATAAAAAACCAATAGTGACTTTAAATTTCCCCCACAGTTGCTTGACCTAAATATCGTTCAGAATTTGAGACGAACTTGAAGTACAGCAATTAAAAACTTCATAAGATGCTCTTCGAGACACGGTGACATCATGTTAAGGAGCATCAGATCATCCGCTCAGCTTTAATGTAATTTTTTTAATGTAATTTGTTGTCATTACAACAAAATACTTAATAGTTCAATTCTCAAAATCAATGTCAAAAATATTTTTCTTTCGGCAGCAAATTGAACAAATTATTACATTTTGTAATAAAATAGTAACTCTAGAAAAGAGAATAGAAAGTTTGTAATAGAAATAGTATGATTAGGCCACACGAGGTTCAGTGTAAATGCTGTTTAATCAGTGGAACTGGAACAGTAGGTAGAACTTGGTTGGAGAAGATGAAGGTCTGGATGCGTTTGAATATCCAGATGAATATCAGTAACACACTGACATACTGAATCCAACCCAGCTTCAGAGTCTCCCAGAATCCCGGCCTGTACGTACACACGAGTTAAGGAGCAAAGCACATGCACAATCGAAACAAAACAAGTGTAACAAGTGATTTTTGACATAATCTACGTGCTTTCACGGGGGGTTCCCCATGCTCATCCAGGGGAGAACGTTTCGGGCGCTGGGCAGATACACCCAGGACAGGGCGCCAATCCATCACTGGGTACACACTCACTCACACAGACACACTCTATATGGGGCAATTTGGAGAACTCAATTGACTTGATCCATGTTTTTGGACTGTGGGAGGAAACCGGAGAACCCGGAGAAACCCACGGGGACATGGGGAGAACATGGAAACTCCACCCAGATTGGGATTCGAACCGGGAATCCCTAGTGCTGAGAGGAGAACATGCTAACCACTAAGCCACCGTGCCACCCAACTTTATTCATGATATTCAAATTTTTTTGGAAAGGGTCTGTATGTTTCGATCCCCATTGTTTAAAACGGGTGTGTCAAATTTAACTGTAAGCCGTTTATGACAGGAGGACAGAATGCATTAAAATTCAACTGCTGCCTGATGTCTCTGCTGCTGATGCCACGTTGCTGTGAAAGCTGTTAGCACTTAGCACGCTGTATGACACACCCACCCAAACTTATCTTGGCTACACACCTATCCGCCCGATCAAGGAGAATGAGTCCCCCACTGAGCACTGGTTTCCTCCCTACATTTTTTTTTCATCTTGCCACAGTCACTGCCACTTTGTCTTGCTCCTTGAGGGTTCAGGCTCATAACACTGTAAAGCTGCTTTGTAACAAGGTACTTGTCACATCGGCCCTTTTAGTGGTTAGCCCAAAACCCTAACCACTGAGCTACCGCGCCCTGAATGAAACATTGTTTCATTTTTAAACCTCTTAAATATGCAATTCATTTATTTAATTGAATCTTGAAGCTTTAAATTGCAAACAAATGATCTCCATCCTTTCATTATCTTCCGCTTTATCCTCTATTAGGGTCGCGGATAAACATTGTTTCATTTTTGCTTTGTTTTTTCTTTACAAATTACAGTATCATTAGTGGAACCTCTGGCAGGTGGTTAATTACCTTGAATTGCTTGCCAGTGCTTCCCCATCCCCTAGTGTCATCAATTTCTCCCCCTTTTCAAACAGAACTGCCATAGATTTGTGAAAGAACAGTAGTACGGTGTGAAAGTCAGTGTCATGCAAGCCGTCAACCATGTGTTTTTCATTTAGGGCGTGTGAATGTGTCTTTGCTGACGTAACTATGGGAGGATTACGCAGAAAACCTTGCAAAAGGCATGTTTTCATGCTCTTAATTACATTCTCCCCTAAAGGACTTTAACAATGGTTCATTAATACACCTAATGCAGCTCCATCTAATGAACATGTGCACCCTTTAAATCGGGAACAGCACATACTGTGGGGAGAGAGACCAACCACAAGCTGGAATGTTACATTTACTTTTGGTCATTTAGCAGACACATTTATCCAAAGTGACTTACAAGGTCACGGTGGTTTAGTGGTTAGCATGTTCTCCTCTCAGTATTAGGGATTCCCGGTTTGAATCCCAATCTGGGTGGAGTTTCCATGTTATCCCAGTGTCTGTGTGGGTTTCCTCTGGGTTCTCCGGTTTCCTCCCACAGTACAAAAACATGGATCAAGTCAATTGAATTCTCCAAATTGCCCCATATAGAGTGTGTCTGTGTGAGTGAGTGTGTGCCCAGTGATAGATTGGCGCCCTGTCCTGGATGTATCTGCCCAGCACATGAGACGTTCTCCCCTGGATGGGCATGGAGAACCCCCCCGTGACCCTAATAGAGGATAAAGCGGAAGATAATGAAAGGATGGAGATCATTTGTTTGCAATTTAAAGCTTCAAGATTCAATTAAATAAATGAATTGAATATTTAAGAGGTTTATTTATTCACTGTATTACTTATAAGTTACAGTATGCATGCATTTTTAATGTGTCAATGCACTGGAAATGGAAATGGGGTTCCTTTACTTTGTTATTGACTGTATTCGTGTATTCACTTGGTGTTCTCATGTTGGTGGACTGCAGAACAAGTGTAAACTGTTTAAAGGCTGCAGCAGTGAGATAACACTTATCTTATCATGTCATATTTTTGCACGTTAAAACCACTGAAGTGTGAAAAATTTATATATACAGGTGTGTGTGTGTGTGTATATATATATATATATATATATATATATATATATATATATATACAGTGCATCCGGAAAGTATTCACAGCACTTCACTTTTTCCACATTCTCTTACGTTACACCCTTATTCCAAATTGTATTACATTAATCTCTTTCCTCAAAATTCTACACAAAATACCCCATTATGACCATGTGACAAAAGTTTTCTTGAGAGTTTTGAAATTTTATTAAAATTTTAAAACAAAGAAATCATATTTACATAAGTATTCACAGCCTTTGCTTAATACTTTGTAGAACCACCTTTGGCAGCAACTACAGCCTCAAGTCTTTTTGAATATGATGCCACAAGCTTAGCACACCTATCTTTAGGCAGTTTTGCCCATTCTTCTTTGCAGTACCTTTGAAGCTCCATCAGGTTGGATGGGAGACGACTGTGCACAGCCATTTTCAGATCTCTCCAGAGATGTTCAATCGGATTCAAGTCTGGGCTCTGGCTGGGCCACTCCAGAACATTCAGAGAGTGGTCCTGAAGCCACTCCTTTGAGATCTTGGCTGTGTGCTTCGGGTCGTTGTCCTGCTGAAAAATGAACCGTCGCCCCAGCCTGAGGTCAAGAGCGCTTTTTATCCAGGATGTCTTTGTACATTGCTGCATTCATCTTTCCCTCTGTCCTGACTAGTCTGCCAGTTCCTGCTGCTGAAAAACATCCCCATAGCATGATGCTGCCACAACCATGCTTGACTGTAGGGATAGTATTGGCTTCGTGATGAGCAGTGCCTGGTTTCCTCCAAACATGACGCCTGGCATTCACACCAAATAGTTCAATCTTTGTCTCAACAGACCAGAGAATTTTGTTTCTCATGGTCTGAGAGTGCTTCAGATGCCTTTTGGCAAATTCCAAACGGGCTGCCTTGTGCCGTTTACTAAGCAGTGGCTTTTGCCTGGCCACTCTGCCATACAGGCCTGATTGGTGGATTGCTGCAGAGATGGTTGTCCCTCTGCAAGGTTCTCCTCTCTCCACGGAGGAACGCTGGAGCTCTGACAGAGTAATCATCGGGTTCTTGGTCACCTCCCTGACCCAGGCCCTTCTCCCCCGATCGCTCAATTTAGACGGCCGGCCAGCTCTAGGAAGAGTCCTGGTGGTTCCAAACTTCTTCCATTTACGAATGATGGAGGCCACTGTGCTCATTGGGACCTTCAAAGCAGCAGAAATTTTTCTGTATCCTTCCCCAGATTTGTGCCTCGAGACAATTTTGTCTCGGAGGTCTACAGACAATTCCTTTGACTTCATGCTTCGTGTTTGCCCTCTGACATGCAGTAAACTATGGGACCTTATATAGACAGGTGTGTGCCTTTCCAAATCATGTCGAATCAACTGGATTTACCACAGGTGGACTCCATTTAAGCTGTAGAAACATCTCAAGGATGATCAGTGGAAACAGGATGCACCTGAGCTCAATTTTGAGCTTCATGGCGAAGGCTGTGAATACTTATGTAAATGTGATTTCTTAGTTTTTTATTTTTAATAAATTTTCAAAACTCTCAAGAAAACTTTTGTCACATGGTCATAATGGGGTATTTTGTGTAGAATTTTGAGGAAAGAGATTAATGTAATACAATTTAAAATTTGAAAGGCTGTAACGGAAGAAAATGTCCAATTTATCTTGTCATCCAATTTGTCATCCAATTTATCTTTAATGTTTTTGGACTGTGGGAGAAAACCGGAGAACCCGGAGGAAACCCACGTGGACACAAGGAGAAAATGGAAACTCCACCCGGATTGGGATTCGAACCGTGAATCCCCAGCGCTGAGAGGAGAACATGCTAACCACTAAGCCACCTGCCGCCCACCTTAAAGATTAAAATCATTGTAAACTGGCCTATATATTAGTATCATAATACACACACACACACACACACACACACACACACACACACACACAATCATTGATGTTTACACAGAGTAAAGGATATGTGATTGTCTCCACCGGATATCTGATTTCAGCATTTATCTGAAATGGAGCATTCGATGCCCGACCCACCATCCACACTGGAAACGGACACGCCAGATATGTACTCACTGCAACACACAAACATACACCATGTAACATCCTGGGGTCCTGGTTACAGGTTTTAAGAACAAAAGTTTTTGTTCCGCTTATGGTCCATGTTTTCAGTTCCACTTACTTTAAAGATGGACTTTGTAGTTCTCCAATTCCATTCTGTAGTCCATCTGTTCGTGTTCTACAGTACATACTGTGTACGTCCCCTTTACTCTGTTCTAATGGTAAGAACCTCAATAGTACCACCACAGAGCAGGGGTTATTGGGTGGGTGCATTATTCCTATCCCAGCAGTGTCACTGAGGTGGAGACATGAAACTACAGCAGCACTGCTGCACTAAACCCCCCCCATCACCACATCAGAGTCACTGCAGAACTGACAATAAACAATCCACCACCCAAATTCTACCTGTTCTGTGATGATCCTGACCAACAGAGAACAGAGAACCAACAGGGGGCTAACAAAAAATGTCTGTTTTTTTGTCCATCCATTATCTTCCGCTTTATCCTATATTAGGGTTCCCCATGCCCATCCAGGGGAGAAAGTTTCAGGCACTGGGCAGATACACCGAGGGCAGGGCGCCAATCTATCGCTGGACACACACTCACTCACACATACACACTCCACATGGGGCAATTTAGAGAACTCAATTGACTTGATCCATGTTTTTGGACTGTGGGAGGAAACCAGAGAACCAAGAGGAAACCCACACAGACACATGGAGAACATGGAAACTCCACCCAGATTGGGATTCGAACCGGGAATCCCTAGCGCTGAGAGGAGAACATGCTAACCACTAAGCCACCGTGCCATGTATTTATATATACATACGTATATATACAGTATATATCGTGGGGATGTCGTCGGAAATGTTCTCCCCTGGATGGGCATTGGAAAACCCCCCCTGCGACTCTAATAGAGGATTAAGCGGAAGATAATGAATGAACGAACAAACATATATAATATATAATATTTATACAGTATATAATATAAATAATATGTGTTCCCACTAGTACTTAGTGTCAGGGTTGGGAGTGCTAGGCCACTCCCCCCTGTTTTCCAGTTTCGGTTTTGTCCGTTCGGGGTTCCCGTAGGTAGGGCCCTTCCTCGAGGCTTGGGATTGCGTCCTACCTAATCACATGTGGCCTGCTGACTACACTTAAAGAGCGCATGCTCCCTGAGTCAGCAGGCCAGCATTATCTTCGTCATATGCTATGTTACGTTGGTTAGCGTTTGCTATGTTCTGTTCATTTTGGTATTCCGGCCACATTTCAGTATTGTTTTGTTTGTAGGGTTTATGGTTTGCTCCCGGCACGTTCCACCATGCTTTCAGCATCGGTCACGCTGATCTATAAATAAAGACCTCCTTGCCGCTCACCCGGTCGCCTGGCTCGCTTACTCGCACCAACGTAGCACTTTTTGACACTTAGTTAGCAGTCAACTTTTAGACAGATGCTGATGCCAGATAAAAAGTGCTCACACACACACACACACACACACACACTTACAGTTTCTGTCCTGGTAGCCCCTGATAATGTTGATCAGATCGTATGAACTTGCAAACGGACTTTCTGGATCAATCACTGAGACCTGCAGATCAAAAATATCACCATATTAAACTGACAGTAGAGATAACTACCAGTGTCATAAATGCTGCCTTCTGATTGGCTGGTGGGTGAATCAACTCAACACAATAAATATTTTAAGCTGTGACACTTATTTACTATTATATATTACCTCCCTATCGTCAGGTGTAATTGTGAACACATAACTCTATAGTCTACACTGAATAAAAATCGACCATTACAGCTGAAATAAAAGGTAGCATACATGCACACACACTCACACACACACACATTTACATCACATTTGGTCATTTATTGGACGCTTTTATCCTAAAGTGACTTATAAGGTGAGCACAGGGTTAAACACAACATCCCTGGAGCAATGAGGGTTAAGGGTCTTGCTCAAGGACCCACATTGGTAACTTCAGTGGACCTGGGATTTGAAACCCCCAACCTTCAGATTGATAGCCCAACACCCTAACCACTGAGATACCACACCCTCACTCACACGCACATAAACACACACACACACACACACACAGCAGTATACACATACACATGTACACACATACACATACACACACACACACACACATACGTGCAAACAAAATAGATATACATATACATGCATAGATATATAAACATGTACAAAACATATACAACACCAGAAACACTTTTTCACACACATAAAAGGGATCCCTGTATGAAAACCTAATTTTAAATTAAATTAAAAAAATTATTTAAGTTAAAATTTAATCTGCCAGTAGCCGATACGTACTTATAATAACACTGCAAGATATAAAATAAATAAAAAAATTAAGAAGTAGTAAAAAGTTAGAAATTTAGTACATGCAATTTAAAACCTATTCAAGATGAGGTCAGTGCAATAATGTAAAAATGAAAATGTGCACATTTTTTTATTATTATTATTTTTTTTCCAGTGTCAATATTAAAGTGTCCAGCAGTGGAAGTCTAAAGTACTTATAGTGCAAAAATACTAGTTATTTGTCTTATTAAAAAAAAACTGTTGGCTTTCAAAAAAAAAAAAAATCCTGAGTCTGTCTGTAGAGGAGCTCTGTCACAGTACCCTGCCACTGATCATGCGCCTTTGATCAATGCTGATGGTTTTTAGTGGGTGGCCATCATCATCCATGATGGAGTGCAGTTTATTAAGTGTCTCCTCTCCTAAGGTCTGCCACCTTAACCACAGAGTCCAGTTCCACACCCACCACTGACCAGCATGCCTGACCGGCTTCTCCATTCACCCATCCATCCATCCATTATTTTCCGCTTCATCCTTTACTAGGGTCACGGGGGGGGTTCCCCATGCCCATCCAGAGGAGAACGTTTCAGGCGCTGGGCAGATGCACCCAGGACAGGACACCAATCTATCGCTGGGCACTCACTCACTCACACACACACATATACACTCTAAATGGGGCAATTTGGAGAATTCAACTGACTTGATCCATGTTTTTGGACTGTGGGAGGAAAACGGAGAATCAGGAGGAAACCCACGCGGACACGGGATCCGATGGGGATTCGAACCGGGAATTCCCAGAGCTGAGAGGCGAACGTGCTAACCACTAAGCCCCCCATTTGCAACTCATTTCTTATTTTTATAGCAGCATTTCTGCCCCATCCTCTCTACTCTGTAATGATGTGCTGAGTGTAAAGGTGACGTGTCAGCACGGACAATCCCAGATCACCAACTCGACCCAGTTAATACTGAGCCCCAGGCCATGAGTTCTGAATTCCAAGAAAGGTTTACCATTTCACTACATTTAATTCTGTACTAAAAACCATCCATAAGAAGGTAAAATGAAGGTAAAATGAAGGTAAAATGTTTCATGACTCATTAACTGTTATTACACTGTCATTAATCATTAAATAAGCACAGCAGAATTCAGTTTATGATCTGGGCATTCTTATTGACTTTTCCCACACCTCATCTTTGTGCAGGCATATCATGCTCATGTTAATGCTCATTATAAAGTTTGTTCTTTTCCCCCAGAATTCTCATAATTTACAACAGAAATAGATTTTTATGATGTTATTGCACAAACAGATGGACATAATAAAGGGTGTTTTCTCTGTAAGAAAAGAGATCATATTGATCGTTGAGCCCTCTCGAGTCTGCAGTATCAGCCTCTTTTAGTTCTGCTGCTCTACAAATACAAATATACATGTTCAAAAATCTGTTTAAAATGACATTAAGGACATGTCTAGAAGATAATTCTGTGACTTAAAACACAGAAGCAAAACAAGTTAAATATAAAAATATATATATATATATTTTAAAAAAACACTCCTATATCATGTTAAATTACTTTATCTTTAATTCATTCTGCTTGTGAAGTATACAATTTAGTAGAAAATGGGTAATGTATCCATAGAAAACAAAATTAATAAATTATCAATCCATCCATTATCTTCTGCTTTATACTCTATTAGGGTCGCGGGGGGGGGGGGGGGGGGGGGGGGGGGTTCCCCATGCCCATCCTGGGGAGAACGTTTCGGGCGCTGGGCAGATACACTCAGGACAGGGCGCCAATCTATCACTGGGCACACACTCACTCACACAGACACACTCTATATGGGGCAATTTGGAGAACTCAATTGACCTTGATCGATGTTTTTGGACTGTGGGAGGAAACCGGAGAACCCGTAGGAAACCCACGCGGACACGGGGAGAACATGGAAACTCCACCCAGATTGGGATTCGAACCGGGAATCCCTAGTGCTGAGAGGAGAACATGCTCATTACTAAGCCACCGTGCCGCATTACCTTGTAAGTCGCTTAAGATAAAAGCGTTTGCTAAATGACCAAATGTAAATGAACGGATCTGAAAACAGAAAAGTCTAGCATCGCATAATCAAATCCATTAAATAGCATCATTTTTTAATTCATTACTGGGAGAAAGGATTGGCTTATGGTCCTGATTCCAGTCACATTATTGCCAAATACAGCAGAGATACGTGACCCATAATTTCATTTCGTTCTTGTCTCATGTACCACATGTGATATTAATGATAATAAAATTTTCTTGAATCTTGAAGATGCCAAACCCTTCTTTTTAAACAGTAATCTGTCCGTTTTATGATCGATCACGACCAAAGCGATCAGTCTTATAGAGCTGAACTCATAAGTTTGCTTATGCTTAAGCTGACATTATTAAAACACATACACTGTATGGCAAAGGGATTAGGACACACCTCTTAATCAATCAATGTCAACAAATGCCCCATTATATGAACCCTGTGTTTATTGTGGATTATCCATCCATCCATCCATTATCTCCCGCTTTATCCTCTATTAGGGTCGCGGTGGGGTTCCCCATGCCCATCCTGGGGAGAACATCTCGGGCGCTGGGCAGATACACCCAGGACAGGGCGCCAACCTATCACTGGGCAAATACTCTTGTTGTGGATTATAGTTCTTGGAAATAAAGAAAATTAGCATAGGCTTAAAGTTCTCACATCTCAACTTAATTTCATTACTGACTGGGTTCCTACTGTTGTTTTAAGCTGTTATAGCCTCTCACACAGACATCCATCCATCCATTATCTTCCGCTTTATCCTCTATTAGGGTCGCGTGGGGGGTTCCCCATGCCCATCCAGGAGAGAACGTTTCGGGCGCTGGGCAGATAGACCCAGGACAGGGCGCCAATCTACACACTCACTCACACAAACACACTCTATATGGGGCAATTTGGAGAATTCAATGACTTCATCCATGTTTTTGGACTGTGGGAGGAAACAGGAGAACCCGGAGGAAACCCACGCGGACACGGGGAGAACATGGAAACTCCACCCAGATGGGGATTCGACCGGGAATCCCTAGCACTGAGAGGCGAACGTGCTAACCACTAAGCCACCATGCTACTCTCACACACTTTTATCCAAAAGAGACTTACAAATGAAAACGACACAAGTTAGAATTTAAGAGGGAACCAGCTACACTGTAGTATAATCAAACCAAATCATTCTGGTCATCCAATCTGGCTTTTTAAAAACATTTTCATATCAAGTGTTTGTGGAACAGATGTGTTTTGAGTTGTGTAAGGTTTTAATGAAGATGTAATCTGCTTACTTAAACATAACCTGCTTATGTAACAGATTGAAATTCATATATGTCACATGTAGTAGCAGGTGGCACGCTGGCTTAGTGGTTAGCATGTTCTCCTCTCAGCGCTAGGGATTCCCGGTTCGAATCCCAATCTGGGTGGAGTTTCCATGTTCTCCACGTGTCCACGTGAGCTTCCTCCGGGTTCTCCAGTTTCCTCCCACAGTCCAAAAACATGGATCAAGTCAATTGAGTTCTCCAAATTGCCCCATGTAGAGTGTGTTTGTGTGTGTGTGTGTGTGAGTGAGTGTGTTCCCAGCGATAGATTGGCGCCCTGTCCTGGGTGTATCTGCCCAGCGCCTGAAACGGTCTCCCCTGTCTGGGCATGGGGAACCCCCCCACAACCCCCATATAGAGTGTGTTTGTGTGAGTGAGTGTGTGCCCAGTGATAGATTGGTGTCCTGTTCTGGGTGTATCTGCCCAGCGCCCGAAACGTTCTCCCCTGGATGGGCATGGGGAACCCCCAAGTCATATGGGGCAATTTAGAGAACTCAATTGACGTAATCTACGTTTTTGGACTGTGGAGGGAAACCGGAGAACCCGGAGGAAACCCATGCGGACACGGGCAGAACATGGAAACTTCACCCAAATTGGGATTCGAACCTGAATCCCTAGTGCTGAGAGGAGAACATGCTAACCACTAAACCACCGCCACTTTCTAATTTAATTAAGCTATTATATTTGATAGATATTCGGTTTTGGCATTATTACTAACCTTATTTTCTACACAGTACTCAGGTGTGTCCATATCATGACCAGCACTTTTTTTTTTGTGTAAGACGCAGGATTTACATCATGTGGGAGTGTTTGAGAACAACAACAAGGTGTGGGCTGAAACATGTAATCCTGTTCTATTGTAAATAGCAACGTCCGTGAAGCAGAACTACAAATGCAACAAGGTGAAAAAATCGCCAACATTGTCTTATCTGTGACACACACTTACAAAATGCAATCACAGCTCAGTCGACTTCTCATACACTCATCCTGAAAACAGTTGCAAGGGCGCTGGAGCCGGTTCTTGCAATTTGGAGGGCACCAAATACAACGACGTTCACTCACACTTCAACAATTAGGAAAGTTTCTATCGTAAAGAATATTGACTTACTAGAAAGCTTTCAAACTGTTGGAGGAATCCAACACAGACATCAAAATAGACATCCATTTATTTTGTACAGACCAGGGGTGTTTTTAGGATTTAGAAACATCAGGGGCTTTAACCCAGATCCCTTATTCCCCCTATGTCCTCTTTGAAAAATTGCCCTTTTATGAGGGTATTTATCCATTTTTCAAACTGTTGTTACATTCATTTTGTTTGATCATTCATTATTTATATCCAAAGCGATGTAAGTCGCTTTGGATATAAAGCGTCTGCTAAATGACTAAATGTAAATGTTATATTGGATAGAATTATCCAGGTTTCTCCAGGTATCCAGGTATTCTCTGGTTTCCTCCCACAGTCCAAAAACATGGATCAAGTCAATTGAGTTCTCCAAATTGCCCCATGTAGAGTATGTTTGTGTGTGTTTGTGTGAGTGAGTGTGTTCCCAGCGATAGATTGGCGCCCTGTCCTGGGTGTATCTGCCCAGCGCCTGAAACGGTCTCCCCTGTCTGGGCATGGGGAACCCCCCCACAACCCTGGTCCCTTGTATAGGATTAAGTGGAAGATAATGAATGCAACTGTAACTATAACCATACAACATAAATATACTTTTAACTTAAATGATTTACATTGTGGGGATCAGATGGCAGTCCCCACAATTACATAACATCTCAACTGATTCAGAACTCTGCAGCCCGACTCGTGTTCTACCAGCACAAGAGAACTCATATCACTCCATTACTCTCTCTCTCTCTCTATTGGCTCCCTGTAGCTGCCACATTCAGTATAAGACACTGACTGATCTACAGGAAAACCTCTGGGATCTGCCCCCTCTTACCCTCACTCTATATTTATAAAATACACTCTAACTCGTTCACTACATTCTAGTGATGAATGTCGCCTGTTGATTCAACCTCACCGTGGTGCTAACTCTCACTTTGTATCGTTCACAACTGCAAAATGGTAGTACGATCTTCCCAACTCTGTCCGTAAGGCTGATTTCTCCACAGTATTACAATTTTTGGAATTCTTGTTTTGGTGGGTTTATGAGCTGGAATCCCAAATGACGTAAAAATCAACAAATAAATACTTGAAATGGTTAAAATTGTGGGCCCTGAATCTATAATCAATGAAATTATGGAAATGAATCAACTTTCAGAATTCGTTATTCAAAATCTTTCGAAAGGGTCTGTACCTGTACATATACACATGCATGCATACACAACTTTACTGACATTGTAGGCAACATTGATGCCACGGTGAGGGAGAGGTGTCCTCTGCTGCAGCTTCAGATCTCCACTGATATAAAGTTGAGAACCAGACACTGCTGACGAGAACTGAATCAGAGCCATACTCTGCATCACCACCGTCGACATCCGCTAAAGACAGAGATAGGAAAAGAGGAATAAAAAAAAAAAAGAGTACTAAATTCTCACAACAGCAAAATAAAATCTCTCTCAATCAATAATAACTAAAAAGGCAAGTTGTATATCTCCATACATGTTTAATATGCCACATAAACATTTATGAATGATGTTTATTGATGTATTATGTTTATGTGAAGTAGCTCAGTGGTTAGGGCATTGGGCTATCAAGCTGAAGGTTGGGGGTTCAAATCCCAATATCATATTTAGGGTGTGGTAGCTCAGTGGTTAGGGTGTTGGACTATCAATCTGAAGGTTGGGGGTTCAAATCCCAGGTCCACTGAAGTTACCAATGTGGGTCCTTAAGCAAGACCCTTAACCCTCATTACTCCAGGGATGTTGTGATTAACCCTGTGCTCACCTTGTAAGTCGCTTTGGATAAAAGCGTCCAATAAATGACCAAATGCAAATAGGAATTTTAGAACAGATGCCATGGCTGGAAAGTACAGAGCTTGAGGTACTCAAAAGCGTCCAATAAATGACCAACTGTTATGTAATGTAAATGTTTATAGAATCATCTACACATTTATTAATAATATCTATATATTTACATCTATATTAAGTGTGTAACAGTATGCTGTATTCTACGTAAACCGTTCAGTACGGGCCTCACTATTCGGTTTGTGCGTTCTCATACAGAAGACAACATTACAGAACTCATGG
The DNA here is from genome assembly GCA_019802505.1 of Corydoras sp. C115. Taxonomy (NCBI): domain Eukaryota; kingdom Metazoa; phylum Chordata; class Actinopteri; order Siluriformes; family Callichthyidae; genus Corydoras; species Corydoras sp. C115. Next base: position 186,219 of record JAFMOC010000434.1, read on the forward strand.
AGATCCAAAAAAAAAAAAAGGCGGAACTAAAATTAAGAGACAAACTCTACCAAGTGTAGCGTAGTGTGGCAGATTAGCCGTGGCGCCGTTTAATTACGGTTATTGAATCAGATTAGATTAGATTCAACTTTATAGTCAATGTGCAGAGTCAATGAAATGTAGTTAGCATCTAAGCAGAAGTGCAATATATACATTATTTAAATAAAGTGCATTAGTAACAGTGACCGGTGCATTGAGAAGTGAAGTGTATAGATGTCTATTCATCCACTTTCTTCCACTTTATCCTCCACTAGAGTCGCAGGGGGGTTCCCCATGCCTATCTAGGGGAGAATGTTTCGGGCGCTGGGCAAACACACCCAGGACAGGGCACCAATCTATTGTTGAGCACACACTCACTCACACACACACACAAACAAACACACTCTATATGGGGCAATTTGGAGAATTTAATTTACCTTGACCCATGTTTTTGGACTGTGGGAGGAAACCCATGCTGACATGGGGAGAACATGAAAACTCCACCTAGTGCTGAGAGGAGAACATGGTAATCACTAAGCCGCCCTACATATTATATATGTGGCTTAGTGACATTTCTGCAGAGATTGAAGTATGCAGATATCTTTTCATGTGTAATGTTCCTATAAATGGTCAGAAGTCGGCGGTTTAATTCCAAAAGGATTTAAAATGTGTTTTACTGAATAGACAACCAAGTGTACAGGAAAAATCATCAATGGTGGGCAACCACGATTGATGAGAGAGCCCTGCCCTTCCGTGGCCGTGTCTCTGTATGTATCCTAAGATGGTCTGGCCTTCTTTTGGGTGTGTTTGCATAAAACGGAACCCACCAGATAACAGTCCTTAATCTTGTCAACAGTTGTGTCTTAAATCATTGTTCCTATTTTACATCTTCAGTTGAACCATCACATAGATTCCATACTTTCAAACAGTTAGGACAAATTAATGCAATTAATGTCTTTTTATGTTTAATAAATTCAAATTTATGTTCTCCCCATGGGTTTCCTCCGGGTTCTCCGGTTCCCTCCCACAGTCCAAAGTTCTCCAAATTGATCAAGTCAATTGAGTTCTCAGAGTGAGTGTGTGCCCAGCGATGGATTGTTGTCCTGTCCTGGGGGTATCTGCTAAGCGCCCGAAACGTTCTCCCCTGGATGGGCATGGGGAACCCCCCCCCCCCGACCCTAATAGAGAGGATCTCCCTAAAGCGAAGATAAAATAAAGAAGGGAAAGAAAGGAATGATAAGATGGAAATTCCAACACAGGAACAATTTTGGAGATAAGAAGGATAACGAAAACTTAGCAAACAAAACAAAAGTATAGAAAGTAGATTATCTGTAAGAGGAGGAAGAAGAGACAAGTGCAGCATTAAGTTAGATATAACAGTGAAATACATTCTTCCAACACTCTAAAATAAAGGAGTCTGTGGTCAATATACAACACATTATTCAATAACCAACACAATATTAAACACCAGCAACCAACGTGAGTAAACCCCCCCCCCCCCAAAGAAACTGGTTATTATATAAGAACATACCATTCTTTATTAGCTGTAATGTTTTTCTTTTTTGTTTCTTTTGAGGTGTTGCCAATTCCAATTTCCTGGAGGTGTGGTCAGCTCTTCATCCATGGTTCTGCTGAAGCTCAGCAGCTACGACGATTACTGGATGGAACCTGGATTTTTATTGGACTGGCAGTCCTGCAGGATGCCCTTAATGGACTTATATAGTTTTCAATTGTTAAATACGGGTCACCTGATCACACAATCTGTACATGGCTGTTCTACACTGTTGATGCTGGACCGGGAATCCCTAGTGCTGAGAGGAGAACATGCTAACCACTAAACTACCGTGCCGCCCCTATATATATGTACCACATGTACCACATGTTATGTAAATGACAATAAAGTTTGAATCCTTGAAAACACCTGATGTAAAAAAAATACATAAATAAAAATAAAAATAATCAGGCTTAAAAATTCTACAGTGTAGCTCATTTGTAAGTTGTTTTGGATAAAAGCGTCTGCTAAATAACTATGTTATTATTCATCCATTATCTTCCGCTTTATCCTCTATTAGGGTCACGGTGGGGTTCCCCATGCCCATCCAGGAGAGAACATCCCGGGCGCTGGGCAGATACACCCAGAACAGGGCGCCAATCCATCGCTGGGCACACACTCACTCACACAGACACACTCTATATGGGGCAATTTTGAGAATTCAATTGACTTTGATCCATGTTTTTGGGGACTGTGGGAGGAAACCGGAGAACCCGGAGGAGGAAACCCACGCAGACACGGGGGGCGAGAGAACATGGAAACCTCCACCAGATGGGGATTCGAACCGGGAAATCCCCTAGCGCTTGAGAGGCGAACGTTGCTAACACTAAGAACCACCGTGCCGCCGTCTAACTATGTTATTTAATAAATGGCAAAATGTATCTATGGTTCCCTTCTACACTCGCCACTTTGCACTTCGTTTCTAGATCAGTGCTTCTCAAATAGTGCGGGCGCGCCCCCCTGGGTTGAGGGGGGGACCGCGCAGTGCGGTGCCTGAGGGGGGCGCATAAACAAGAAATCACAGAGCAAGTGATATTAAGTGTAATGAACAAACCCATCAAGAGACAACATCGGAGACTAATATCTTAACAGAGATGAGGAGCGAGACAGAGACGAAGATAATGAGACAACAAAAAAGTCAACCGAAAGATAAAACGAGGAAAGTGTATTGTAGCGCTTAGTTTCACGGTAACTGAGGTGGGAGACGAAGAAAGACCGGGGGTCCGTGTCTGCTGTGTCTTTTAACTGTTGGCAGCGGACAGCATGAAGCCAAATAAATGAAGGCGTCACTTAAAGACCATTACACCCCAATCACACTGATAACCGCTTGAGTTTTAATCGAAAACGTGACGAGGTACCAGCAAGCAATTATATAACTCTTTATGAAAGCTACTGCAGAAAAGCTGAGCTGCAGAACGGACGCGGGTTTGGAGATCAATTAGTTCTGATTTCCTTATTTTGATAAAATAAGTGTAATAAATGTGCTCCTGAAGAATGTGCTGATGAATTTGAATTTATTATTAGTTTATTGATTTTAATCATTTCATTTTTTCAGTACCAAATGACAGTCAGTCAAAAAATGTTTCTTGTTTACATAAGGATTTCATTTCGTTTCTGTTACAAACTAAAAAAAAACAAAGTTAATAAAATGAATTCTATTGCTCTAAGTGATCTATATTTCTTTCTTTTTGCTTTTTTCTTTATTGTTTTATAATAAGGATACATTGCAATAACAGAGCTGTACTTATAACAAATTATAGTTATAATTATTTATATTTAACAAATCATACTACAGTGGGCGTGTAAAAAATACTGGACGTTTCATCCCATTTGTCATGTGTATAAAAAGTGATGGTGAGTGTTAGTGCGTGTGTGTGTGGGGGCGGGGGGGGGGAATTCATATGATGAATTTCTGAAAAATAAGACTTCATTTGGAAAAAAAAAAAAAAAAAAAAAAAAAAAAAAAAAAAAAAAAAAACTAATAAAAATAAATGAAATATTTGGACTTCACCCTGAAACCAATCCACGTCGTCTACATTTCATTACATTATTCACTAGAACATGCTGTGCTGCATTTTACAGAACGGGTTGTTCTTTTAATTAAGGATGACAGATGCAAAGAAGGAAGAAAAATTTCCAAAAATAAGGAAGAAAAGAGAAAAGTGAAACAAACACACACACAAACAACCAAAATAATACAGAGACAGAAGAGAGTTACTGAAGAAAATAAAACATTGGGAGAAAACCAAAGACTTTATTCCATCCATCCATTATCTTTTGCTTTATCTTCTAGTGTAGGGTCGCGTGGGGGGGGGGTTCTTATTAGGGTCGCGTGGGGGGGGGGGTTCCCCCATGCCCATCCAGGGGGAGAGAACATTTCGGGCGCTGGGCAGATACACCAGGACAGGGTGTCCAATCTATAAACTGGGACACACACTCACTCACCACAGACACACATCTATATGGGGGCAATTTGGAGAACTCAATTGACTTGATCCCCCCCATGGGGGGTTTTTTTTTTTTTTTTTTGGACTGTGGAAGGAAACCGGAGAACCCGGAGGAAACCCACGTGGGACACGTGGAGAAACATGGAAAAACTCCACCAGATGGGATTCGAACTCAGAAGCCTAGCGCTAAGAGGAGAACATGCTAACCACTAAGCCACCGTGCCACCTACTACTACATATGAATTTCAATCTGTTACATAAGCAGGTCATGTTTAAGTAAGCAGACTACATCTTCATTAAAACCTTACACGGGGAGAACATGCAAACTCCACCCAGATCCCTAGCTGCCCGGCTGCTTAAGGAGGATGAGTCCCCCACTGAGTCTTGGTCCTCACAAGGTTTCTTCCTTAAAATATCAACATAACGGAGTTTTTTCTTGCCATTGTCTCTTCATCTTGCTCTTTGGGGATTGAAAGGCTTATAACTCTGTAAAGCTGCTTTGTGACTTTTGTAAAAAAGCACTATAGAAATAAATTACTTTAACTTGAACTAGAGCTGAGAGGAGAACGTGCCAACCACTAAGGCACCGTGCCGCCCTGTTCATTGTTATGCTTTGATATATGTACGTACTGTGTCTCCTTCGGCCAAGCCACAATTACACTCGCATTTTCTTCAGGAAATCTCTCTCAAGTTTAAACTTGACAATGGATTCAGTGCTGTACAAAAAATGTAGACAGAACAAAACCCTTAGTGTGTGTTTTGAGAGCTTTTTTGAGACCATTATAATGTAACTTTGAGACACGGCGTGCATTTACGACTGGAGCTTCGAATACTTTTTTTTTGGTAGTCATCAGTGGTTTAGCCATTTAAGGAAATACCACCACCCTCCCGTTTCAAATGACAACTGAAGTTTAGAGTAATTAAAGTTAATGTGCCCCTCTAATTTCAGGAACACAAACTGTGCGCATTCCTAGAAGTAACAGCATGAGCCTTATTATTGGTTAGATAAATAGACATAAAAAACCAAATTAAATCATCTCAGGTGACATGCAAACCAACATAAAACTTATTTTCATTTTCACTTAAGTCTCATTTAAAGCAATCGTTGCAATTCCAAATGTGCTTAGGGGAAATGGTATTGTGGCGTTACAGGCTATCCACACCATGTGGATGTTTCCTCCCAGAGTCCAAAACATGGATACAAGGTTAAAGTGAATGCTGTAATTCACCCCATATAGTGTTGTGTGGTTTGTGTGTGTGTGGGTAGTGATGTGCCTCTGAGTGTGACCAGCAATTGATTGGTGTACCTGACCTGGGTGTAACTGCCCAGCCACCTGACACGTTCTCCCCTGCAAAGACATGAGGAACCCCATCCTCCATCTGGACCCTAGTAGTACGGATTAAGCAATCACACTATTGTTATCCATCCATCCCCATCCACCATTATCTTCAACTTTATCCTATATTAGGGTCGCGGGGGTGTTCCCATGCAAAGGGATGGGGTTTTTTCCCCAAGGTAAAGTGAATGCTGTAATTCACCCCCATATAGTGGTTGTGTGTGTGTGTTAGTGAGTGTGACCAGACATAGATTGGCATCCTGTCCTAGGTGTACCTGCCCAGTGCCTGACACATTCTCCCCTGCAAAGAACATGAGGAACCCCTTCCTCCATCATGACCCTAGTAGAGCATTAAGCAGCAAATAAAGAAATGAATGAAACACTTTGTAAGGTGAAAGCCCGTGAGGTAAAATAATTTTTTTATCTCAGTCATGGCAAAATTGCGGTGGAATCGTTTTGCAATATTTTGCCTCAGAAGCATCTGCAATTTGTTCTATTTTTATTTACAAGCTGTCCACGCCATGTGTGGTGGGCGCCATGCTTAGGCAAGTGTGAATGGCAGGTTTGCCCCACCATCTAGGGGTGGTTCCCGCAGGCTTTCCGGCATGCCGTTGAGGGCATTTTTTGGGAAGAAGTTAAGACGAGAGAGCTTAGTATTAGAGTGGGTGTTGTGACTTGTTGGATGAATGCTAAATGCTCGTATGCTGCTAAAATACCTACCGACTCATAAGCATGATTGCTGCCATTCCAGGGAGCCCTCTTGACTTTGAGTAATTACGGCCAGGTCTGCCTGTTTTATTTCTGCTGCTTATCAGTAAAAACACCTCCAGGGCCCAAATTTTCAATATAAGATAATTTATGATCTCAAATTGGGTCTCATTTAAAGATCACCTGTATTACCATGTTTTCTTCTAAAAGTGCAGAAATAGTATTGATTGGCGTTATGTGCCATCCACGCCAATGTGGAGGTTATTGCCGGGTGCATTCTTTGGACACCAAAGTGCGGGTTGGCAGCGTTGCCCCACTAATAGGGGAGGGTTCCCGCGGGCTATTTTCCGGCATGCCTTGTGGAGCCACAGGGGGGAAGAAGTGAAATAAAATAGGAATTCTATTGTGTAGATGACGTGTGCAGTGGGAACTGTGTGTGTTTATAATATATATAATAAATATATTTGTTTCAGGGCGGCACTCTAGCCAGTAAAACACCACCAGCACATGCAAAATCCATTCATCCATCCATTATCTTCTTACGCTTCATCCCTCTAGTAGGGTCGCGGGCGGGGTTACCCATGCCCATCCAGGCATGGAGAACGTTTTCGGGTGCTGGGCACCCAGGACAGGGCACTAATCTCTCACTTGGGCCACACCACTCCCAGACACCAAACACATTCTATATGGGGAACATTTAGGAGAATCAATGACCTTGATACATGTTTTGGAATGTGGGGGGAAACCCACACGCGACACGGGAGAACATGGAAACTCAGATTGTGTTTTGAACCGAGAATCCCTTTGTACTGAGAGTAGAGAACATGCTAACCACTAAGCCAATGCATACAAATCCAACATAAGATAAAAATTGTGATCTCACTTGTGTGTAATTTTAGAGATCAACACAAATGTTGTTTGAGGGCGTGGTAGCTCAGTGGTTGAGGGTGTGGGCTATCCAATCTGAAGGTTGGGGGGGGGTTCAAATCCCAGGTCCCACTGAAGTTACCAATGTGGGTCCTTGAGCAAGACCCTTAACCCTAATTGCTCCAGGGATGTTGTGATTAACCCGTGCTCACCTTGAAAGTCGCTTTAGATAAAAGCGTCCAATAAATGACCAAATGTATGTAAATGTTTTGCACAAAAAAGTGTGTAGGAGGTGATAAAAAACCAAACCAAAAAAGCAAAGCTAAGAACTGTAAGTAGAACTGTTAAATCAGGTGACAGGTGGGCGTGGTAGCTCAGTGGTTTGGGTGTTGCGCTATCAATCTGAAGTTGTGGAAGGTTGCGGGTTCAAATCCCAGGTCTAATGACATTACCAATGTACTTTAACCCTCCTTGCCCCAGGGAAGCTGTGGTCAACCCTGCGCTCGCTTTGTTAGTCGCTTTTAATAAAAGCATCTGCTAAATGAAAATGACATGGTGAGAACTGAATTATAATAGTTTGGAGACAGACCGAAAACTTTTAAATTGAAAGATTACAGGTACAGAACCATCCACACAAGGACAAGCAGACTTAGAAACAGTTCTTATTTCCCCAGGGCTATTACCTCCATCACACCCCACTGACTCTGATCCCTCCACCCCATCCAAACAGATTTGTCACTTACACTGTAATCTAAGTATCTGAACCATTCTGTATCTATATCAGTATATACCTACTTATATTTATATTTGTGTTTACATCAGCGTCTATCGTTAAGACTGCAAACCTTGACTTCAGTCACTTCCTTCTTGATAATCTGTAAATATACCTTGTCCATTTGTAAATGTACCTTATTGCTTTTGCTGTCTGGGAAGTTGTGAACAAGGTTTCATTATAGTACATACGTATAATCTGATCTTATCTGTACAAAACATTATGCTCCTTTATATATTGTTTTTTAGAATTATATAAAAATATAGTAATAATGTGGGCAGAAGAATTTTTGCTGATTGGAGAAATGTTCAAATACTTATTTTGCAGGCAGTAAACACACAAATCAATTATTTTAAAAAATCATAAACCGTTATGTTTCCCGATGTTTTTTTTATAGATTATGTCTCTCACAGTGGACATGCACCTAAGATCGAAACATTAAGACTCCTTCACTCTGGGAGAACTTACCGGCAGGGGTTCAAAATACATACCTTTAAGTAAGTAAATAACTTAATAATGTATTTGCAATTGTGAAATTTTTGTGTGAGTGAGTAAATTTGAATGTATATATGCCTGTATAATAATAGATATATATATATATATATAATATATATATATATATATATATACAGTTGTTGATCAAATTTTATGCAACCCCCAATGCTGCGAAGGGTTTTTATGGAATTCAGTGCACATTTGTAATTGTGTTCATAATGAAATCTTACAAGGACTTGAATTTAAAGAACTAAATGCAACTAAGATAGCATCAATTTGTTTTTTTGTCATAAAGTATTAAATGGCCCTTTTTGTGATTTCTTCATTGACACAATTATTCAACCCCTTTACAAAACTACCACTCATAAGAACAGGGGTTCATTCCAGTGTTTTTCAATCAGGTATTGAAACACCTGTGTTGATGTCAACGAGCAGCCATCAAGCATGATAAGCACCAATTAGGCAGATTTAAAAGGACTGTGATACTCAGCCCTCCTTCTAGACATCTACTGGTGTGTTTACAAGCATGGTGAAGGCAAGAGAATGGTCCCCAGAAGACAAGAGAAGAGGTTATGCTCCTTCACAAGAATGGAATGGATTATAAAAAGATTGCGAAGAAAATATGTTAAATATTCCAAGAGACACCTATCGGCCAACGTTATCATTCGCAAGTTCAAGTTAAGGGCACAGTGGAGAACGTTTTACCTGGTCGTGGCAGAAAGAAGATCCTGACGCGACTGCTTGTGGGCGCTACCTGAAAGCGTAATTGTGGAGAAAAAATCCCCCCGCGTGACTGCTAAGGAACTGAAAAAAGACCTGTCAGATGTGGGCACTGAAGTTTTCAGCTCAGACAATAAGGCGCCGCAAACTGCATAACGAAGACCTCCATGCCAGAACTCCCAGGCGCACCCCCTTGCTGACGTCCAAAGAACAAGAAAAGTCGACTGGCCAGTATGCCAAAAGTTCCCATGTGGACAAGCCACAAAGGTTTTGAGGGGACAGTGTACTGTGGTCAGATGAAACCTAAATTAGAACTGTTTTGGGACACAATGGACCCCAGCGCGATATGTTTGAGGAAGGAAGAACCAGGGCTTATGAACAAAAGAACACCTTGCCTACTGTGAAAAGCATGGGGCGGGGTGGTCCAATTATGCTTTTGGGGCTGTGTTTTGCTTTCTCTAATGGTACAGGAAAGCTTCAACGTGTGCAGGGGTAAACCGATGAATTCCCTTCAGTAACCAGGAGATCTTGGGGAAAATGTGTTTGGAGTCAGTCACAAACCGTGCGGCCCTTTGGGAGACGTTGGACCTTCCACCAACAGGACAATGATCCCAGAAAGCACACATCCAAGTCCCACTAGAGCGATGGTTTTTTTTTGAACATGAAAGGCTGGAACATTCTAAGGAGTGGCCCATCGCAATCACCAGACTTAAAATCCAATTGGAGAACCTCCTGGTGGGACCTAAATGAAGGCAGTTGCAGTGCGCAGCCTAAGAATGGTGACTGAACTGGGATGCTTTTGCCCCATTTGACAGAATGGGCTAAAGATAACCCATGCGGTCGCTGCAAGACACTTGTTGGTCCAAGCTTATGCGTCACCCCCGAAAAGCTGTCAATAACTGAAAAGGTGTTGTACTAGTCACTAAAAAATCAATGTCACCTCAGGGGGTTGAATAAACTGGATATGTTGTGTAGCACGAGTAAAGAGGGCATTTGTGGTTATGAACGCATCAGGAAAATATTAATGTTATATTTGTCTATTTTAAGTGCCTCTTTTGATATAATTGTAAATTAAGAATGGCTGTTGAATGGCGTCCAAATCTGGCCGGGGGTGATAAATGGACTGGCCTATGTGACCCCTCAGAATATGCGACTTATGAAATATGGCTTTAGATTAATATTGCTTTCGTATCTCATATCTTTGCTTCCTTCCCATTTTAAAATGTGTTGGCAGAGCCCTGTTGCAATCATCTTAATATTCTTTGTTGTGACTGATGAGGTTCTTAAACAAGCTACTCACAAATAGCTGGTAATTAAACGTGAGCAGAAGTTGGACGCTGTACATCTGCTCTGTTGGTTTCAGAGGAAGAGAGAGCTGCAAATTCAAACCATCGGCTTTTCCATCTCCATTCCTGTCTTCCTCGCGCACCTGCAGCACACACACAGAGACACAGTCACAGGTGAACACAGAGAGACAGAAACAAAGACACACAGACACACACGGAGAGACACAGTCACAGGTGAACACAGAAATATAACCTAGACTTTAAATAAAGATTAGCAATAAAGATGTGGATGTACATGGTATATAAACACTTTAATCATGTTTAAAAATATGTCATGTATTTAATTTGAATTTAATATGAGAAACAGAAGTCATTGCTCACTGATACAGCAGGGATGCGCAGGTTGTTCCCCAGCAGGGAGTTAAATTTGGGGAACGTGCTCCATGCTACATAATCTCCGGCTGTACTTGTGGAAGCCATTAATAACATCTGATACTGGAACTGAATAAGAGGCTGTTCTTCATATGTACTCTGTTTAATCCAGAATCCTGCACACACACACACAGACACACACACACACAGTACATTAATAAAATACAATGTAATTATGTAAGAGAAAATAATTTATAATATATATATAATAATAATATTTGTTTCAGGGTGGCACGGTGACTTAGTGTTTAGCATGTTCTCCTCTCAGCACTAGGGATTCCCGGTTCGAATCCCCATCTGGGTGGAGTTTCTATGTTCTCTCCGTGTCCATGTGGGTTTCCTCCGGGTTCTCCGGTTTCCTCCCACAGTCCAAAAGCATGGATCAAGTCAATTGAGTTCTCCAAATTGCCCCATATAGAGTGTGTCTGTGTGTGTGTGTGTATGTTTGTGAGTGAGTGTGCCCAGCGATAGATTGGCGCCCTGTCCTGGGTGTATCTGCCCAGCGCCCGAAACATTCTCCCCTGGATAGTCATGGGGAACTCGCGCCCCCCCCGCGACTCTAATAGAGGATAAAGCGGAAGATAATGGATGGATGGATGGATGGATAATAAATATATTTGTTTCATTTATTTATTTTTTGTGCGGTTTATTTGGGTCTCAAAGGGTGTTGTAACTAATTCCAGCTTTTATTATTTATTTATTATCTTCCTCTTAATTCTCCACTAGGGTCACAGGGGTTTCCCAATGCCCATCCAGAGGAGAACGTTTCAGACACTGGGCAAAAGGATATGGGGCAATTTAGAAAAGTCAATTTACCTTGAATCCATGTTTTTGGACTGTGGGAGGAAACCTGAGAACTCAGAGGAAACCCACACAGACACTGAGAGAACATGAAAACTCCACCCAGAGTGAGATCCCCAGATCCCCATCACAGGACAGACACAAAGTAACACATTTAAGCATGTTAATGCCATAAAAGGCTCCTTAAAAAGCAGAGTTCATGTCACAATAAGGCCACTTCCCATATCAAACTGATCACTGCTTTGTTTCTACATTTATTTCACATTTTACTTTACTTTGGGGAGGCTTAGTGGTTGGCATGTTCTCCTCTCAGCGCTAGGGATTCCCAGTTCGAATCCCAATCTGGGTGGAGTTTCCATGTTCTCCCCGTGTACATGTGGGTTGTCTCTGGGTTCTCCGGTTTCCTCCCACAGTCCAAAAACATGGATCAAGTCAATTGAGTTCTCCAAATTGCCCCATATAGAGTGTGTGTGTGTGTGTGAGTGAGTGTGTGCCCAGCAAAGTGTTGTCGTCCTGTACTGAGGATAAAGCGGAAGATAATGGATGGATACTTTACTTTGTTCTCTAACTGTTTATACCCTGACAGAACCACTACAAAGCAAGAATTATTTCAGTGTTGGGAGATTGTGAACGCTGCACTAACACTGACATGACATTATTAAAAAGCTATGAAAATATTTGCTCATACATCAGTTTTGAGATGTAATACAAAAAGGCGGCACAGTAGTTTAGTGGTTAGCACGTTCGCCTCTCAGCGCTAGGGATTCCTGGTTCGAATCCCCATCTGGGTGGAGTTTCCATGTTCTCCCCGTGTCTGCGTGGGTTTCCTCCGGGTTCTCCGGTTTCCTCCCACAGTCCAAAAACATGGATCAAGTCAATTGAATTCTCAAAATTGCCCCATATAGAGTGTGTCTGTGTGAGTGAGTGTGTCCAGTGATATATTGGCGCCCTGTTCTGGGTGTATCTGCCCAGCACCTGAAACGTTCTCCCCTGGATGGGCATGGGGAACCCCACCGCGACCCTAATAGAGGATGAAGCAGAAGATAATGGATGGATGGATTAATAAATGCAGCACTGTGGCTTAGTGGTTAGCATGTTCTCCTCTCAGCACTAGGGATTCCCGGTTCGAATCCCCATCTGGGTGGATTTACCATGTTCTCCCCGTGTCCACATTGGTTTCCTCCGGGTTCTCCGGTTTCCTCCCGCAGTCCAAAAACAAGGATCAAGTCAATTTAGTTCTCCAAATTGCTCCATATAGAGTGTGTGTGAGTTAGTGTGTGCCCTGGCGCCCTGTTCTGGGTGTGAAACATTCTCCCCTGGATGGGCATGGGGAACCCCCCCCGCGACCCTAATAGAGGATAAAGTGAAAGATAATGGATGGATGGAAGGATGATTAATAAAGATGCAGCATTACTTACCTTGGCTTCTGTACGCTATAAGAAGAGGAGGGATGAAGGTGAGGAAATTGACACACAGCACGAACACAGTGGCTCTGGAACACACACGGCTTTTATAACGGATCAGCAGCGGGTGAGAATAAACCTCATAACAACCCATCCTGCTTTTATATCCACCGTTACACGTGCAGAGAGGCTAACCGTTAGCTTAGCATGCTAACGCTCTTTCTGTAGCTATATAGCTTTATTTCTAATCGCTGCGTTACACAAGATTATCCCTGACACGCTGTTTTAATTTAAGTTTACACCAGAAACAAATCACACAATGGAATAACTTGAGCAGATTTAATCTATAGGATTATGTTTAGGATGGCTGTTTAGCTTAGCGTTCCAGCCTGAGACTAAGCGTCCCTAACAGCCATAGCAACCCGAAGCCCCGCCCACTTTGTTACGTCTCTACCATACAGCCACTTTGCAAACTATTAGAACGTTATAAAGAAAAGTCGAGTCATTTCCATAATTCCATTCCAAAAGTTCCAAAAGCTCCACTTTTTTAGATTATATAGATCCAGAGATCACAAGCTGAACAATTTCAGGTATGTATTTGTTTATCCATCCATTATCTTCCGCTTTATCCTCTATTAGGGACGTGGGGGGTTCCCCATGCCCATCCAGGGGAGAACGTTTCGGGCGCTGGGCAGATACACCCAGAACAGGACACCAATCTATCGCTGGGCACACACACACTCACACAGACACACTCTATATGGGGCAATTTGGAGAACTCAATTGACTTGATCCATGTTTTTGGACTGTGGAAGGAAACCAGAGAATCCGGAGGAAACCCACGCGGTCACGGGGAGAACATGGAAACTCCACCCAGATTGGGAATCGAACCGGGAATCCCTAGCGCTGAGAGGAGAACATGCTACCCACTAAGCCACCATGCCACCCTGTATTTATTTGTTTATTTGACATCCATCCATCCATCCATTATCTTCCGCTTTATCCTCTATTAGGGTCGCGGGGGGGGGGGGGTTTCCCCATGCCCATTCAGGGAAGAACGTCTCAGGCGCTGGGCAGATACACCCAGAACAGGGCGCCAATCTATCACTGGGCACACACTCAGTCACATTGACACACTCTATAGGGGGAAATTTGGAGAACTCAATTGACTTGATCCATGTTTTTGGACTGTGGAAGGAAACCGGAGAACCCGGAGGAAACCCATGCGGACACAGGGAGAACATGGAAACTCCACCCAGATTGGGATTCGAACCGGGAATCCCTAGCGCTGAGAGGAGAACATGCTAACCACTAAGCCACGTGCCACCCTGTATTGATTTGTTTATTTTGACATCCATCCATCCATTATCTTCCGCTTTATCCTCTATTAGGGTCGCGTGCGGGCGGGGGGTCCCCATGCCCATCCAGGGGAGATAAATTGCCTCATAGATTCTCTTGGGGTTTAGGTCCTTGCTGGCCAGTCAAGCACTGCGATGGCAAGGGCATCAAACCAGGTTTTGTTGCTTCTGGTGGCATGGGCAGGGGCCTCTTTATTTAAAACATTCAGACCCTGCAAAAAAATCAATTTTTGAATGGAATTATGGAAATGAATCAACTTTTTTGGAAAGGATCTGTAGTTTTAGCCTTATTTCTTTTGTTTTAAATTGTTTTTTTGTTTTTATCAACCAGATAGCAACCAGAGAGAAGATTTATATTCAACATTTAAATTCAGAAAACCACAGAAAACCACCACTTTCATTTTACCTGCATTTTATTTTACTTTTTAACTCTCCATGCAGCAGGATTTTCCTAAAACTCCTGGATATTTTACATTTACATTTGGTTATTCAGCAGACACGTTTATCCACAGTGACATACAAGTATCCAAACTTGATAGTTGGGGTCAGAACACAGGGTTAGACATGATACAGCCCCGTGGAACAATGAGGGTTAAGGGTTTAGCTCAAGGATCCACATTGCTAACTTTCGTCGACCTGGGATTTGAACCCATAATGTTTAAATTGCTAGCCCAACTCCGTAAACACTCCATCCGTCCATTATCTTCTGCTTTATCCTCTATTAGGGTCATGGGGGGGGGGGGTTCCCCATGCCCATCCAAGTGAAAACATCTCAAGCGCTGGGCAGATACACCCAGGACAAGGGCACCAATCTATCGCTGGGCACACACTCATTCACACACACACACACACACACACACACACTCTATATGGGGCAATTTGGAAAATTCAATTGACTTGATCCATGTTTTGGACTGTGGGAGGAAACCGGAGAACCCGGAGGAAACCCATGTGATCAGGAGAGAGGAAACTCGGGCAAGAAGGTGTTCAGTAATGTAATAATAATAATAGTGATAATAATCATAGGCGGCACGGTGGCTTAGTGGTTAGCATGTTCTCCTCTCAGCACTAGGGATTCCAGGTTTGAATCCCCACCTGGGTGGAGTTTCCATGTTCTCCCCGTGGGTTTCCTCCGGTTTCCTCCCACAGTCCAAAAACATCGATCAAGGTCAATTGAATTCTTCAAATTGCCCCATATAGAGTGTGTCTGTGTGAGTGAGTGTGTGCCCAGCGATAGATTGGCGCCCTGTTCTGGGTGTATCTGCCCAGCACTGAGGCTCCAGGTTCGAAGGTGGAGTTTCCATGTTCTCCCCATTTTCGGGTGGGCTTCCCCCGGGTTCTCCAGCTTCCTCCCACAGTCCAAAAACATGGATTTAAAGTAAATTGAATGCTCTTAATTGCCCCATATAGTGTGTGTTTATTTGTCTGTATGAGTGAGTGTACTCAGTGTTAGATTGGCACCCTGTTCTGGGTGTATCTGCCCAGCGCCCGAAATGTTCTCCTCTGGTCCCCAGTAGAGCATTAAAGGGAAGATAAATGATGGATAGATGGATGATTATAAGCTTTTATGATCCTAGTTCACAGTTTATGTAAGTTTATATGGGACGGGTTGGGCGACTGCCGGCGCGCATGCGCAGTTCGCCGTTTTAGGCCAGCTAAGCCAGTTCTATCGTGACGTTTCGGTTTCGACATTGTTGTTTTGAGTTGCGTTAGCTTTCAATTTTTTAGTCAGCCAACTCTTTTTTTATACCCACCATTGCGTTTTAATTACAGACCTCGAGCCGCAGCGAGCAGTGGAACCTGCAACAATGAAATGGATGTTTAAAGAAGACCATTCTCTGGGTAATAAATCCTCTCGCTGTAGCTAAATGCTAATGTTTATCATTTTAATCTTGACGTCCAAACTAATACGAAAGAAATTCACCTCAGTGAAGTTTATTAATCCGTGTTGAAGCTCATTTTATACTCATGTTCACCCACTGTGTGTCATTAATGTTGTTATGGGTTTCATGGCAGTCATGTTTACATTGTTTACATCACGTCATAATAAACGACAGCGAAGCGGGACCCCAAATATTCGATCATTCGATTAAAAAAATGTAGGTTTACCAATCGTTCCGTATTTGGCAAATAAATACGGTACGCGATTTTAATTAATGTCTAATAAATATGTATGTTATGCAACATCAACACTAAATATCCATCCATTATCTTCTGCTTTATCTGGGGGGGGCACAGGTTACTCATGCCCATCCAGGGGAGAACGTTTCTGGCGCTGGGCAGATACACCCAGGACAGGGTGCCAATCTATCGCTGGGCACACACTCACTCACACAAACACACTCTATATGGGGCAATTTGGAGAATTCAGTCGACCTTGGTCCATGTTTTTGGACTGTGGGAGGAAACCCACGTGGACACAGGCAGAACATGGAAACTCCACCCAGATGGGGATTCGAACCGGGAATCCCTAGCGCTGAGAGGAGAACATGCTAGCCACTAAGCCACTGTGCTGCATTTATTAATCATTACATTTATATTTACATTTTGTCATTTAGCAGACTTACAAATGAGAACATTACAGGTCAGTAGTTATGAAGAAAACCAGCTATTCTGTAGAATTAACCATTCAATTCATCTTTTTGTATTACATCTCAAAAATGATGTATGAGCAAATATTTTCATAGCTTTTTAACATGCTAATCACCAAGCCACATGCCGCCCCTAAATCTAACAATAATGATTAAAAGCTCTGCTTCTCCAAACCCAGGTGAAACACTGAATTCTGTGACTTTAGAGGGCGCTTTTGTTAATTTAGACCCCAAAATCACATTGATGATATTTATAATTTGCAATTACTAGATCGGGTGGCTCGTTGGCTTAGTGGTTAGTATGTTCTCCTCTCAGCACTAGGGATTCCTGTTTCGAATCCCAATCTGGGTGAAGTTTCCATATTCTCACGTGTCTGCAAGGGTTTCCTCCAGGTTCTCCAGTTTCCTCCCACAGTCCCAAAAGATCAAGGTCAATTGAATTCTCCAAATTGCCCCATATAGAGTGTGTTTGTTTGTGTGTCTGTGTGAGTAAGTGTGTGCCTGGATTGGCATGGGGACCCCCCCCCCCCCCCCGCGACCCTAGTAGAGGATAAGTTCATTCATTCATTCATTATCTCCCACTTTATCCTCTATTAGGGTCGCAGTGGGGTTGCCCATGCCCATCCAGGGGAGAAAGTCTCAGGCGCTGGGCAGATAGACCCAGGACAGGGCGCCAATCCATCGCTGGGCACATACTCACTCACACAGACACACTCTATATGGGGCAATTTTTGAGAATCCAATTGACTTGATCCATGTTTTTGGACTGTGGGAGGAAACCGGAGAACCCGGAGGAAACCCATGCAGACACGGGGAGAACATGGAAACTCCACCCAGATGGGGATTCGAACCGGGAATCCCTAGCGCTGAGAGGCAAACGTGCTAACCACTAAGCCACCGTGCCGCCTTAGTAGAGGATAAAGCGAAAGATAATGGATGAATGGACAATTACTAGTTCACGACATTGTATTGTTTTTTTGTTTGTGTCATGTTTATATCTGCAAGTGTGCAGTGTTCAGTAATCATTACATAAAGTTAATTATTAATGTGTGGCGGCGCAGTGTCTTAGTGTTTAGCAAGTTTTCCTCTCAGAATCCAGGTTCGAATCCCAATCTGGGTGGAGTTTCCATGTTCTTCCCGTGTCCACCTGGGTTTCCTTCTTGGTGCTCCAGTTTCCTCCCACAGTTCTCCCCATGCTCATCCACGGGAGAACGTTTCGGGCGCTGAGCAGATACACCCAGGACAGAGCGTCAATCTATCATTGGGCACACACTCACTCACACAGATACACACACAAACACACTCTATATGGGGCAATTTGGAGAATTCAATTGACCTTGATCCATGTTTTTGCACTGTGGAGGGAAACCTGAGGAAACCCTCGCGGACACAGGTAGAACATGGAAACTCCACCCAGATTGGGATTCCAACCGGGAATACCTAGCGCTGAGAGGAGAACATGCTAACCACTAAAGCACCCTAAAAAGCCTCCACCCTAAAAACATCTCGAATAATAATATAAATAACAATGACCCAACTAATAGTTGAAGATAGAATAATGATAAAGATTTAATTATACTGTACATTGAAAAATTCTAGACAAATTGACTCTTACTTTGTATTCTTAGTGTGTAGGTTCTCACCTTTAATCCACTTCAACTCTGTTTGTTGTTAGTTTCACATTGCTGGCAGCTCCTTTAAGACAAAGCCTCAATAATATTCTAAGATTTAAACGATGTCAACAAAAATGACTATGGTGGTGACTCTTAACCTCCCAGAGTCACACACTGTGAGATTTGTTATATACAATATTAAAACACAGTTTAAATAATTGATATCTAGACTACTGAATAAACTCCAATCAAGCCGCAGTTCATTAACAAATACCAATCCAGAATTCAGCAAATAAGGGAAACTGCTAACAAGTCAGGCTTTTTATTGTTATATATTCAAATGCAAGACTCTGGTGTTCAACCAGATGCTTAAAGTAATACCCACTCTGATTCCTGACTGTCTGCTTCTTTTTTTACATTTCCATTGGGAGCAGCCGATATCGATTGGTTCTACTGTTCTCTAGTGCATTAGTGGGTCTAATGTGAGTGAGCGAGCGAGCAGACTTCTGTATTGCTGGGTGTACGTGTTCATGTACATGCTTCAGTGACCTTTTCTATATACTGCAACGAAAGGATTTCTTATGCTTGTTTATATTGTGTTTACATGCATTTAAAAAATGTAACTTTTAATATGAGTATAATATATAAGGTTTTTGATATGTGCTTTAATCCAAGCCCTCAGACCACTTTTTAAAATATATTACCAAATTTGGTTTTATTTAATTATCCATCCATCCATTCATTATTCACCCCTTTATCCTCTATTAGGGTCGCGGGGGGGTTCCCCATGTTCATCCAGGGGAGAATGTCTCGGGCGCTGGGCAGATACACCCAGGACAGGGCGCCAATCTATCGCCGGCCGCACACTCACTCACACAGACACACTCTATATGGGGCAATTTGGAGAATTCAATTGACCTTAATCCATGTTTTTGGACTGTGGGAGGAAACCGGAGAACCCGGAGGAAACCCACGCGGACACGAGGAGAACATGGAAACTCCACCCAGATGGGGATTTGAACCGGGAGAGGCGAACGTGCTAACCACTAAACCACCGTGCCACCCTGTTTAATTAAATTTATTTTTATTTTTTAATTAATAAATGTAGGGGAACACATTCGCTTAGTGTACACATTAGCATGTTATCCTCTCAGTGCTGGGAATCCAGGTTCGAATCCCGATCTTGGTGGAGTTTCCATCTTCTACCGGTTTTCTCCCACAGTTCAAAAACAAGAATTCAATGTAAACTGAATGCTCTAAATTGCCCCATATAAGTGTGTGTGTGTAGGTGGGTATGCCCAGCGATAGATTGGCGCCCTGTCCTGGGTGTGTCTGCCCAGCACGCGAAACGTTCTCCCCTAAATGGGCATGGGGAACCACCCCAATAGAGAAACCCTAATAGAGGATTAAGTGGAAGATCATGAATGAGTGAATAACAAATGTACATAAACTCCATCCATCCATCCATTATCTTCCGCTTTATTAGGGTCACGGGGGGGGGGGGTTCCCCATGCCCATCTCGGGCGTTGGGCAATTGCACCCAGGACAGGGCGCCAATCTATTGCTGGGCACACACTCACTCACACAAACACACTCTATATGGGGCAATTTGGAGAACTCGATTGACCTTGATCCATGTTTTTGGACTGTGGGAGGAAACCGGAGGAAACGCACGCAGACACGGGGAGAACATGGAAACTCCACACAAATTGGGATTCGAACCGGGAATCCCTAGCACTGAGAGGAGAACATGCTAACCACTAAGCCACCATGCCGCACTGTACATAAACTCCATCCATCCATCCATTGTCTTCCGCTTAATCCTCTACTAGGGTCGCGGGGGGGTTCCCCATGCCCATCCAGGGGAGAACGTTTCGGGCGCTGGGCAGATACACCCAGAACAGGATGCCAATATATCACTGGGCACAAACTCACTCACACAGACACACTCTATATGGGGCAAATTGGAGAACTCAATTAATTTGATCCATGTTTTTGGACTGTGGGAGGAAACCTGAGAACATGGAAACTCCACCCAGATGGGGATTCGAACCGGGAATCCCTAGTGCTGAGAGGAGAACATGCTAAACACTAAACCACCGTGCCCGTATATAAACTCAATAGTTTAATTGTTTAATTCCTGACTGCGGTCACCTTAGAGGTGATACAGCTATAAACTGATCTGAAATCATTCTTTTAAAATGGTAACTTGGAAACAGGACTGGCATAGAGCTATAAATTGTCCGGTGATGATTGTGTAACCAAAGAAAGTTGAGGAATGTTTAAATGTAATGTAAACAAACAGCGTTCCATTCGAGTGACAGATGTGTTCTGCTAATCTGCTTTGACAGATATGTTTTTTTTTTTTTTTTTTTTACTATTTTCGTTCCCATAGCAGAGTTAAAGGAGAAATGGGTTGTCTGCACATGCAAAGCGCCATTTGTTTGCTCAGCTGTTCATTGTAAAACGGCTTTGCATTTTAAGCAAGCTCATGCTATATAGAGGAAAATAAATTTCCTTTAACAATGTTTTCCAGCTGGAAAGCACACGCATAATACACAGGGCCATGTATAAATACAAACCTATTCTTAAAAACTGATTTGTTAGTGTACCTGAAACCTCTCTGTACAAAAGAACAAAAATGTTTTCAGTGTTTTTAATGGTGGTTCAGTGGAATAAATCTGTTACACTCTTCAAAAACTTGAAACAAAGGCTTAATGTAACATTCAATTCATTATCTTCCGCTTAATCCTCTACTAGGGTCGCGGTGGGTTTCCCCATGTCCATCCGGGGGAGAACATTTTAGGCGCTGGGCAGATACAACCAGGACAGGGCGCCAAACTATCGCTGGACACACTCACTCACACACGCACACACTCTATATGGGACAATTTACAGCATTTAATTAAGCTTGAATCCATGTTTTTGGACTGTAGGATGAAACCGGAGAACCCGGAGGAAACCCATATGGACACAGGGAGAACATAGAAACTCCACCCATATTGGAATTCAAACTTGGATCTCCAGTGCTGAGAGGAGAACATGCTAACCACTAAGCCACACACTATATGGGACAATTTAGAGCATTTAATTTACCTTGAATCCGTGTTTTTAGACTGTGGGGAAAAAATTGGGAACCCGGAGGAAACCCACGCGAACACTGGGAGAACGTGGAAACTCCACCCAGATCAGGATACGAACCTGGGATCCCAGCACTGAGAGGAGAACTAACTACTAAACCACCGTGCCGCCCACCTAAATGTCATTTAAATAATTAAATAATTATAAATTAAATACATTATTTTAACTAGAAACAGGTGAATTCATCAAGATTGAGTATCAAAGGAGCATCCAGCAAAGATTTCAAAGAGTTTGGGAAAATCCAGGAAAGCCCGAGGCTTATCATTTTCCTTCAGGAATTCTAATTGAAATAGAGTTCTGAATTCTGAGCTCAGGAATGAGATGTGTTCAGATGTTTTGGCTGGGTAACGAACATTATAATGAATGGTTTCACCATGGACGGCGCATAGACCAAGTCACCTACTCAAGATGCAGAATCGGACACACCAGAATAACCCACCAACACCTAATAAAAGGAGAAACCCCACCGATATGTTCAACCTGCCAAACACCCATCACTGTTAAACATATCCTAATAGACTGCCCCCGACACAACAAGAAAAGACAAGAAGCCCAAATCCCAAAAACCATCGAGAAAGCTCTCACTTGGGACTCGAAAAATCGGAAAAAAAATCGTAGCCCAGGCTATTCGGAATCGATTCAAAATGCCCAAGAATCAATTTTTAAAAAATGTTTTTAAGTTTTATTTATTTAGCTCGGCCACCGTACAGCACGCTTGTTAACCAGCTCCAGTAGATCGCTAGCATGGAGCGGGGGAGCGGATTTCGACGTTTGGCTTTTAAAGCCAGGAAGAGAGAGAGAGCTTGACATGAGCACAACTGTTTACAACCAGTGTAACATAAAATCGTGGTACTTTCATCTTGTCAATCACATCATTTAAACAAAATTCAAAGAACTGAAAAAATTGTATCTGAATCGAAAATCGTTTCTGAATCGAATCGTGACCTCAAAAATCGGAATCGAATCGAATCGCCAGGCACTGAGAGATTTGCACCCCTACTTGGGACAACTCAAGAGCGTTGCTGAGATATCCCATGGCTATAAAGATAAAAACGGAAATATATACAGACTGTAATTTTGTACTTTATCCTGCCATTGGATAGAATACAAATGCTAAATATGGTGTTAAATCACAAATAAATTATTAATAATGAATGAATGGTTTATGTTTTCTTCCTGGTCTCGGTGCTGATGATGTCTTTTCTCTCCACAGAGCACCGGTGTGTGGAGTCAGCCAAGATCCGGAACAAGTATCCTGACCGGGTTCCTGTAAGTATACAGACTGAGATTATTACACCCTTGTTACTCTCTGTTTGGATAATGTACACTGACGAAAGCTGAGCCTAAGACGTCATCTGCTGAGAATAAGTCTGGTAAGAAGTTTCTGTAATGTGAAAACTCAAGACAGGTTTCTATCATAAAGCAAGAAACACAAAATTATGAAATCCTTTGTTTAAGCCGAATTTTTTTAATATTTCCAATTGTGATGCAGAAGGTGTCACCGGTTCTTTAGATTGAGTCAGTCATCACTTCCATGTTGTGGATGGAAAGTTGCCCTATATGATACCAGACACTTGTTGTTTGTCAGGGAGGGTGAACAGTCACAAAAGACTAAGATTAAACACAGGAATTAAAAATAATCCTGTTGTTTAGAGTCACCGAATCCAAATGAATCAACAATCAGCAGGTTCTCAGCACTATCACAGTCATCGGAACAACGCCTCTAGTGGTCACCATGTAAGACAAAAACGGAACGCTGAACAGACAATAGAACTGGATTCCAATAGATTCAGCCCATTATTTATTATTGTATTAATAAGTAAGTAAAAATGCCATTCATAAATTTAACAAGTGAATATTGTTAGCAGGGTGGCACGGTGGCTTAGTGTTTAGCATGTTCTCCTCTCAGCACTAGGGATTCCAGGTTCGAATTGAATCTGGGTGGAGTTTCCAAGTTCTCCCTGTGTCTGCGTGGGTTTCCTCTGGGTTCTCCGGTTTCCTCCCACAGTCCAAAAACATGGATCAAGTCAATTGAATTCTCCAAAATGCCCCATATAGAGTGTGTATGTGTGAGTGAGTGTGTGCCCAGCGATGGATTGGCGCCCTGTCCTGGGTGTATCTACCAAGCACCTGAAACGTTCTCCCCTGGATGGGCGAGATGGGCATGGGGAACCCCCCCCCCCCCACCATAGTGTAGGATTAAGTGGAAGATAATGAATAAAGTTGGTGATGTCGGGTCGACGTCTATCAGCATGGCCCAACTAAAATCAGCAGTTTGCATCCTGTCAGGTCACCCTATTGGTTTTCAT
Organism: Corydoras sp. C115; assembly: GCA_019802505.1. Classification (NCBI taxonomy): domain Eukaryota; kingdom Metazoa; phylum Chordata; class Actinopteri; order Siluriformes; family Callichthyidae; genus Corydoras; species Corydoras sp. C115. The sequence continues at coordinate 210,069 of JAFMOC010000434.1, forward strand.
TCGGATTCAGGGGCCATCATTATACAGGACAATATGATGACCTAGAAACTCTAACTCGGACCAAAGGCCACTGCAAAGACCATAATTTAAAACGTGGCCACATAAAACGCAGGAAAAGAGTTGCACAGGGTGACTGCAGTGCCTGTTCATTGACCAATCACTCTGCAGCTTTAGTCATGACCTAGGAATATCTAACAGCAACTAATTTTGTAGTGCTGAGTGTTTTTGCTGGAGTAAGTGTTCTAATCTTATCTCTGAGATAAGAATGAACCATTCTATTTAAAGAGCAGGAATAACAAGTTACTGTCTGCTGCTCTTGCTCTCTCTCTCTCACTCTCTCTCCCCCTCTCCCCTTCTTTATAAGCATAGGTTTATAATTCAAATCCACAGCAGAACATTTGAAACCTTAAAAATATTTACAATCTACTAAAGAGAAGGAAAAACCTGCTGACAGGGACGTAGCAAACAGACAGAGACAGAGGGGGTTTTAAATATGTTTCATAAACGGTGTTTTGTCCTCCTGTGTCTTTGGCTCAGATAACTGTGGGCCTGTAAGTTCATGTGGGGTGCTCTCTGTACATCCAATAAATTTGAAATAACAAATTAAATAAGGTATTTATTAAATTACCTCAAGTGGAGGAGTTTAAGTATCTCAGGGTCTTGTGAGGTGTGACCGGCTTCCTGGAGGTGTAGACAGATCTTCATCCATGGCTCTGCCGACGAATACTGGATGGAACCTGAATATTAATTGGACTGGCGGTCCTGCAGGACCCCCTTAATGGAGTTTTCCAGTTGTTAAATATGTGTACATGGCTGAGTCCCCCACTGAGTCTTGGTCCTCACAAGGTTTCTTCCTTAAATTACAAAATAACAGGGAGTTTTATCTTGCCACTGTCTCTTCGGCTTGCTCTTTGGGGGTTTAAAGGCTTTTCATTCTGTAAAGCTGCTTTGTGACAATGTACTGTTGTAAAAAGCGCTATATAAATAAATTACTTGAACTTTATGATTGATGGTAAAATGGACTCAGGACAAGCGGAAGATAATGGATGGATGGATATTTATTAAATTAAAAAAGTGCTGAGGTGGACATGATAACCACTATAGCAGTAATAATATTAATAATGTAGTTAAGTTAGGCTTAGTGGTCGCATCTCAGCGCTGGGGATCCAGGTTCAAACCCAAATCTGGGTTTTCCATGTTCTCCCCATGTCCACCGTGAAGTTTCCAGTTCTCCAGTTTCCTCCCACTGTTCAAAAACATGGATTCAAGGTGAATTGGCTGCTCTAAATTGCCTCTATAAGTAGTTTCAAGTTTCACGTATTTCTTTTTTATAGCGCTTTTTACAACAGTACATCATCACAAAGCAGCTTTACAAAGTTATAAGCCTTTAAACCCCCAAAGAGCAAGATGAAGAGACAGTGGCAAGAAAAAACTCCCTGTTATGTTGGGTTTTTTATTTTTTATTCAAATCAAATCAAACCAGCTTTATTGGTCACATGTGTAGATATATATGGTATAGCCAGCAGCGAAATTCTTTCCTGAAATCTCCACATAAAGTTAAAATTTGTTGAAAAGGATAAGTGAAATAGAATAAATATAAAATAAAAATAAAATGAAATATGTATTTACACTGTGCAATTAAAATTTTAAAAAGAGAAACTGTATAATTATGGCACTGTAACAGATATAAACGAAAATGGTCTGAAAAGTTATGATTTTAGAAGGACCAAGGTTTAGTGTGGGACTCATATAGTGTGTGTGCTTGAGTCGCTAGCCTGGCCGCTCAAGGAGGATGATTCCCCCACTGAGTCTTGGTCCTCACAAGGTTTCCTCCTTAAATATCAACATAACAGGGAGTTTTTTCTTGCCACTGTCTCTTCATCTTGCTCTTTGGGGATTTAAAGGCTTTTAACTCTGTAAATCTGCTTTGTGACAATGTACTGTTGTAAAAAGTGCTATAGAAATAAATTACTTGAACTTGAGTGAGTGTGTTTCAATAGCTGGGCACCCAAAACGTTCTCCCCTGGTTGGGCATGGGGTTACCCCTTTGCGAGCATAGGATTAGTATAGGATTAAGTGGAAGATGATTGATGGACGGCTACCAAGGGCAAAAACGTGTAAAGTTTCAGACTGCTGAAGGTGAGAGTGTTGTAAATATTAGTTGATTGGATTTTGTCATGTCAGTTCCTCTGTAATAATCCATCCATTATCTTCTGCTTTATTCTCTTCTGGGGTCGGGGGGTTCGCCATGCCCATCCAGGGCAGAACGTTTTGGGCGCTGGGCAGATACACCCAGGACAGGGCGCCAATCTATAACTGGGCACACACTCACTCACACATACACACTCTATATGGGGCAATTTGGAGAATTCAATTGACCTTGATCCATGATTTTTTGACCTGTGGGAGGAAACCGGAGAACCCTGAGGAAACCCACATATACATGGGGAGAACATGGAAACTCCACCCAGATTGGGATCCAAACCAGGAATCCCTAGCGCTGAGAGGAGAACATGCTAACCACTAAGGCCACCCCTCTGTAATAATCATCTCTTAAAAAGACTCTTTATATGTAACAATTAGGAAACAATGACCTTTAACTGAAATTAAAGGTGAAGCTGAAGGTGGCTTGTGTCCCTTTAAAGGCCTGACTGAGCCTCCTGTGTTCTAAGCAGCCAGACGGGACGTGATGGTTATTCAGGAATGTGTAAGAGGACCTGTGAGAGAACAAGAGCTCAGGTGTAACTGATACCTCAATAAATTTACAGATGGAAGACGGAGGGGGGAACAAGCTCCCTCCCTCAACAGCTGCTCAGAGGGCACATCAACAAAGGGTCCTTTTTAAAGGGTGATCCTGCCCCCCCCCCCCTTACTCAACCCTGATACCTTTCAGTTTGATTTCCTTCTTAGAAAAGTTTCTTTTATTATCCCGTCATTTTTCTTTTCCAGTCTGAGACAATAACTGAGACAATAACGGCAGCAGTGAGGAGGACACTGACCTCTGATAGGGGTGCTGAAAAAAATCGATTCTTCAATGAATCGCGATTCGTAGTCCAGGCGATTCGGAATCGATTCAAAATGCCCCAGAATCGATTTTTAAAAAATGAGTTTAAGTTTTATTTTTTGGCGCCCCCTCCCTACGTACTGCATATCGCATTACGGATCCACTCGGCCACCGTACAGCACGCTTGTTAACTAGCTCCCGTTGTAGTTGTAGTAGGGAAGCATGGAGCAGGGCAAGAGCGGGATTATTTTTTTCAAGTTTTAAAAATGTACCTACTAAATAAAAATAAATCCTGCTCATTTTAATTTAGCGCAATGCTATTTTTTGTATAGCATCGGCTATACAAGGAACCTGAAAGTATTGTTTTAAATGAATGTTCTATTGGTTTACATCGTCGTTTCATCTTGTCAATCACATGATTCAAACAAAATTTAAAGAGCATTTGAACTGGAAAATCGATTCTGAATCGAATCGAATCGCCAGACACTGAGAGATTCGCACCCCTAACCTCTGATCCTGTGTTGTGGTGTGTTGTGTGCAGGTGATTGTGGAGAAGGTGTCCGGTTCTCAGATTGTAGATATTGATAAGAGAAAGTACTTGGTTCCGTCTGATATCACAGTGGCTCAGTTCATGTGGATCATCAGGAAACGCATCCAGCTTCCTTCGGAGAAAGCCATCTTCCTGTTCGTCGATAAAACCGTCCCACAGTCCAGGTGCAAAATCGGCCCGATCCCACCCTCACCCCGTTCCCTTTTACCCTCACCTTAACTTTTTGCCCTCTTATCCTCACTTTCTCTCCTTTTACCTTTCATCTTACCCTCACTTGCCCCATTTTACCTTGTTTACGCTTACCTTCAATTTGTTCACGTTTACCCTCAATTTGTCCCCTTTTGACTTATTCCCTCTTACCCTCACTCTGCTCCCTTTTACCTTACCTTAACCTTTTACCATCCACCTTACCCTCACTTTGTCCTTTTTTACCCTTACCATAACTTTTTATCTTGCTCCCTCTTATCCTCACTTTGACCCCTTTACCTTAACTTCTAACAATTTACCTCACCCCCTTACCCTCACTCTGCCCTTTTCCTTAACCTTTTACCTCGTCCCCTCACTCTTTTTTGACCATCACTTCAACCTTTTACCTCGTTTCCTCTTACCCTTACTTTGTCCCCTTTTTCCTTATTCCCTCTTACCCTCACTCTGCTCCCTTTTACCCTTGCCTTAAACTTTTACTTCGTCCACCTTACCCTCACTTTGTCTTTTACCCTTACCATAACTTTTTTTCTCGCTCCCTCTTACCCTCACTCTGCCCCTTTTACCCTTATCTTAACCTTTTTAACTTGTCCTCCTTACCCTCACTTTGTCCCCTTTTGCCTTGTTTCCTCTTATCCTCACTCTGCCCTCTTTTTTCACCGTAATCTTTTACCTCATCCCCCATACCCTCACTTTGTCCTTTTTTTATCCTCACCTAAACCTTTTACCTCATTCCCTCTTACCCTCACTTTGTACCCATTTAACCCTCGCCGTAACCTTTTATCTCACCCTTTCTCACTCTCATTTTGTCCCCTTTTTACCCTCACCTCAAATTTTACACCGCCCCCCTCACCTTTTACCATTTACCCCACCTTTACTTTGTCCCCTTCTACACTCACCTTAACCTTTCACCTCGTCCCCTCACTTAGTCCCTTTTGATCATCACTTTTATCTTTTAACTTGTTCCCTCTTACCCTCACTTTGTATTTTTTATCCTCACATCAACCTTTTACCTCATCCCTTACTCTCACTTTGCCCCCTTTAACCTTCACCTTATACCTCAGCCACACTCACTCTCACTTTGTGTCCTTTTACTTTCACCACAACCTTTTACCTCATTCTCCAGATATCTGCATTTTGCCCCCTTACCCAAATTATTCCCCTTTACCCAAATCATGTCCTTATTTAACCTGCCCTCTTTTCTCATAAAATGCTTCCATTGTTCCCTCCTATCTCTATTTCTTATCCTGTCTTCATATGACTCACATTGTCCCTTCCTAACTTTACTGTCTACAGTCACCCTCACGATGTCATCTCATACCTTCACCTCATCCCATCTTCATCTCTCTACCTGCCCTTCATCTCCACCATGCACTCCACTGCGTTCCTCACCTGATCTCTGCTTCTTTTATTGTTTTCTCCCCCGTCACCTCAATACCCTCACCTTTTTTTATATATATATATATATATATATATATATATATATATATATATATATATATATATATATATATATATATATATATAATATTTCTCATTTTTAGTTTTTTTATTTTGAAATAAAATATGAAGGTAAAATATATTGTTCATAGATTTAAGTCTATTTTGTATAAAATGTTTTTGCTGAATGTTATACTAACATGGTTTGATGTGGTTAAACCCTCAGGGGTGGACAATGTGTACGTGCCTTTATTCTATAGAAATCTTTGTGTTTGGGTCACATGCGTTGTTTAAAATGTTTTTAACCCACTGATAAAATATTTGTGGAAAATCTAAAAAGCAAAATTCTTGGCTTTCCTTTATGCTATTGGAATAAAGAATTATAACTTTATAATAAGACTATATACACTGCGGCCCACCTTCTGCCAAAAAATAAGACCAAAATGTAACTCATGGTGTTATAACACTCAAATTTTAGAGTGTGTTTTGTGTGTGTGTGTGTGTGTGTGTGTGTGTGTGTGTGTGTGAGAGAGAGAGTGTCTAGTGATAGATTTGCACTCTGTCCTCTGTATATCTGCTCAGCATCTGAAACATTCTTCCCTGTATGGACATTGAGAACATACCCATACCTCCCTACCATTATATTTCATAATATTCACTATGCAATTCATTGGGGGGGAATCAGAATCATTTTGATTAAATTAAGTTGGAGGATTTGAACTCTAGGGCGGCATGGTGGCTTAGTGTTTAGCATGTTCTCCTCTCAGCGCTAGGGATTCCCGGTTCGAATCCCCATCTGGGTGGAGTTTCCATGTTTTCCCCGTGTCTGCGTGGGTTTCCTCCGGGTTCTCCAGTTTCCTCCCACAGTCCAAAAACATGGATCAAGTCAATTGAATTCTCCAAATTGCCCCATGTAGAGTGTGTTTGTGTGAGTGAGTGTGTGTTCAGTGATAGATTGGCGTCCTGAAACGTTCCCCCCCCAGTAGAGGATAAAGCAGAAGATAATGGATGGATGGTTGGATTTGAACTCTTACAAATACAACAGTTAAACCCAAGTCTTTAATCCTATGATGAAATGAACTTTGTGTTTAGTTCTTTCTAGTTTCATCAACCTTTTGTCCAAGACATTCCATTCTATAAAGCTTCAGCTTTGTTCTGTAAAAAAAGCTCTTTAACTCTGATATTTCAACTATTGTTGGGATTTAGGTAAACATTTCATTTAGAGTTAAAGGGTTTTTTTCAGGAAACACATCATGGTTTAACAAAAGGAGACACAAGAAGTGTAGGTCTGTGTTGTGGTTGGTTCCAGTGTGTGACAACAACTGTGAAGCCTGGACGATGCTGATGGTCTGGGGTTTTTGGAGTTTCAGGTAACTTGCACTGGGTGACAAAAAAAAGCTGTTAACGTTTCATGTAACACTATCTGTAAAGGTTGATGCCTAGTTGGTCAGAGGTTATTTTGCCCTAACACCTAACACCTATTTCCAGGTTCTGGTAAAATCACCTTCGTGAACGAGAACAAAGCTGAAGCTTTATAGAATGGAATGTTCTGGACAAAAGGGTGCAATCAATTCAGCCGGCACGTTTGTGGGAACGTCTACAACAATGTTGGAACAATAACTGAATTCAGTTCTGTTCAATGGTTCTATCTGCAAAAGGTCGAACTTTTAAGTCTTAAATCTTAATGTAAATTATTCCATGATTATTTTTTTTCCAAATCGATTGCACAGTATATAAAGAACTACAACAGCTGGATTATACACACACTATTCATTCATTTATTATCTTCCTCTTTATTCTCTATTAGGGTCGCGGTGGGGTTCCCCATGCCCATCCAGGGGAGAACGTTTTGGGCGCTGGGCAGATGCACCCAGGACAGGGCGCCAATCTATCTGTGGGCACAGACTCACTCACACAGACACACTCTATATTTAAAGCAGCCAATTTACCTCAAATTCATGTTTTTGGACTGTGGAAGGAAACTCGAGAATCCGGAGGAAACCCACACAGACACATGGAGAACGTGGAAACTCCACCCAGATTGGGATTCCAACCGGGATCCCCAGCACTGAGAGAAGAACGTGCTAAACACTCAGCCACCGTGTCGACCACGCACACACTATATAGGGGCAATTTAGAGCAGCCACCTGGAGAAAACCTACACAGACACAGGGAGAACTTGGAAACTCCACCCAAATCGGAATTTAAATCTGGATTCGCAGCGCTGAGGGGGATTTGCTGAGCACTTGTTAGTATATGTCATTTGCTAATCAAGACAAATGCTTCATTTTATTAAAGTATAAAGTGATCCATTTTCCCACAGTACAGGAATTTTTCCTCCACAACTCATTTGTGCAGTGAAACACACACACACACACACACACACACACTGAGTGAAGTGAGCACATGTACCCGGAGTGGTGAGCAACCCTGTACATGGCGCACTCGGGGAATAATTTAGGTGACTTGCCTAAGGGCACTTCAGTAATAGCACTTGATGGGACTGGGATCCAACCGGGGACCTTCAGGTCACAAATCAGGTGCCTTAACCACAAGCCTACAACTGTCCCATTAAAATGTAGATTATACACTTAATAATGTAAGGACAGGTGGCTTAGTGGTTAGCATGTTCTCCTCTCGGCTCTAGGGATTCCCGGTTCGAATCCCCATCTGGGTGGAGTTTCCATGTTCTCCCCTTGTCCGTGTGGGTTTCCTCCAGGTTCTCGAGTTTCCTTCCACAGTCCAAAAACATGGATCAAGTCAATTAAAGTGTGTTTGTGTGTGAGTGAGATTGGCGCCCTGTACTGGGTGTATCTGCCCAGCGCCCAAAACGTTCTCCCCTGGATGGGCATGGGAAACCCGCCGTGACTCTAGTAGAGGATGATGGATGGATGGAAATTTTTTTTTTGTCCAGCTTTTTTTATAGAGAAGCCTGTGGTGTAATGGTTTCACTCCTAACGTCATCTTAACCAAATATTTTTCAAAGAACTAATTATTTATTTGATTCTAATACTGATCACCATTAACGTTTGTACCCGCTAATCTGATTTCCCCGTACGTGTGTTTCAGTTTGACTATGGGACAGCTGTACGAGAAGGAAAAGGATGAGGACGGCTTCCTGTACGTGGCGTACAGCGGCGAGAATACATTCGGTTTTTAAGTTGCCCCCCCCCCCATCCTCACTCTTCCTGGCGATGCCACATCCTCCAACCGCTTGCCCGTGTGAATGTGTGTGAGCGTGAGAGCGGGTGAGTCCCCGAGAAGCTGAGCGTACATGTATCACACCTGTAGCGTTAGCGTTTAACATCCTTTGGTTAGCGTGTTGTTCTTAGCAGTGATCACACTAATATATGAAACTTATTCTGATAGAATTCTTTTACTCCTGTATAGATTGAACGTTGTTGAATAATGTGTATATTTAAGAAGCTAAATGATGGTGCGGTAGCTGGATAACCGAACCAATAAACACATAAAAGGTGCACTGCAGTCTCCATTTTATTACTGTGGACATTATATATAAATTATATGCACTGTATGTGTGTATATATATATATATATATATATATATATATATATATATATAGTACACAGTGTATAACATTTTATATATATATATATACATACATACACAGATTATATATATATATATATATATATATATACTGTATGTATATATATTACACATTTTATATATATATATCTGTGTATATATACACGTGTGTAATATATATATATACACACACTCATATGTATATAGTGTGTGTGTGTGTGTGTGAGAGAGCAAGAGTGTTAGGTGAATTGCAGTAGATTGCGAGGACTCTGAATCCACAGGGTAAACACTTGAGTGCGCAGCGCAGTCCATGCCTGCTGGTACACATCTGCTGCCTCCTTATACTCTCTGTATGTGGTCAGCGTCCGGCCGCTGTGTCACACACAAACAAACGTCGGATATTCGGTCGTATCCTTACAGGTGCACATGGTCCAAACTAAAATGCTGTCTCTCTACATCCTGTCAGTCCCTTTACCGTGTGCTCTCAGGACCCTCACAGAGCAGGTTTCAGTTATAAATTAGATTCTCAGCATTACAGAAACACAAAAGCACCGGTGCTGCGCTGCAGAGATTTCCAAACGTAATGACACTGCTGAACTGAAAATGATCCACAATCAACCAGCGTCGTGCAGGCCGGGTCCTGTGAGCACTGAGGAATGAGAGCGGGGCGTCGAACTCAACTGCACCGCCGGCCAAACCTCACAGTACACTTCAGCTCGCTGGCCCAACAGGATTTTCTTTGTTTGTGTGTTTATTTGTGTTTATTGCCATTCCAGCTCAAAGTCCAAATGAGATAAACATTTACTGAACACACCGAAAGTAAATGTTTTCTGAATATGAGTAGGAATCAAAACAGACGGGAATATTATTCCACAATAAATAAACTTTATAGTTTCATAATTTTGACGAGATATTTTTATAAACATGCTGCAAAGAAACTCGAAAAAAATGAAATAATAATGATGCTTTTTCACAAGTCTAAATAATAAATCAAAACATTCAGTTTTCTTGCTCTTGGACCATTTAGGAAAAATAAATTTAAACTTGAAATCTCTTTAAATATTTTTGCTCTCCATAAAACATTTCCCATCAAAATCATACAAATTTAAAATATAAGCATCGGCCAAAATAACCATATCACCGGCTCATTAATAACAATAATAATAGAGCAATGTAAAACGATCTTGTGGGCCGGATTGAATTGTATCACGGGCCGGATATGACCAGCGGGCCTTGAGTTTGACACCAACGGAGTAGAGCTGACAGCCACAAATTACACCCTGCGTGGCTTAAAACTTCAAAAGGCATGTACTAATTAAACAATAAGGTACGAGACGGCTGCATTATTAAAAATAATTATGGGAAAGTGGTGGTGTTAGTTACGACGAGTAGCAGAGTACAGTCACACCTGTTTCCCATGATATATTCACAATAATACAACCTTGAGTGTCTTATTGCTTTTAGTAAATGGTTTAAAACACACTATAATAAAAAAAAGGTTTGATTCATAAATGTGTTTATTAAAAGTGAAATTTTTACTGAACTGATCTTCCGTGACATAATTTAGTCCATTTTATAAAGTGAAAACTGACCCAGAGTAACAGAATTCCAGTTTCTCTAAAAATCTAAAATTGCCATCTAGTGGCCAAAATACAGAACGCAGTTTATAAAAAACATTGGGAAAATAATGTATTGCATTTCACACATTGACACGAATGTGAAGCAGTCAGAGGTGTGTGTTAATATTAATAATTTTTAATGATTTCATGGCTCAGCCAATCAGATTTAAAGACCGGAACAACCATTTTAATATACTTATTATTATCCATGAATGTATTTTAGACATAACATACTGATTGGCGCTGATTGGCAGATTACTTTTTTAGCAGTGCAGCTACCTGGAATCAATGCACTGCTCCATAAAGTTCTCCAGTGGTGAATGGAGAACCCACAGTATAGTGTAGACTATGTAACTGCGTTCTCAGTGAGATTTAATAGCGTTCAGTGGCGTTGGACATGCGTCGAGATTGTGACCAACGTCTGACTGACGTCTGGAGATGTTGTTTTCAGTCAGCGGGGCTTCCGGGTTTTCCATCGCTGAGATAGCAACGCGCCATAAATGTACCTGAACACGCCTCATTACGAGACGGCCACGTCCATCAGGGTACATACACTCACAAGGAGCGTTGCTATTTAAACAAGGCACGTGGAAGGCGTGAAAATACACCTCATTGTTGGGGTGTAAGATAGCAATGAGCATCACGACGTACCATGTGCAGAGTGATACGACCCAAACTGTGCAGCAACAAACAAGCCACTGTTTGTAGCATGAAACATTAAAGGTTGATGTGCCTGAGAGTCTACACTGTAATTAAACAGCTTTTTAATTTCAGCAAATTAATTTCACTGCTGTGTCTGATTTCCTCACACACCACCACGCAGGTGTCTGCAGTCCTGAGAATCATTAACCACGGGTTTAAACAGTAGGGTGTCTTCAACTAAAGATTTTCATAGTCGAATCTGATTCGTCAGAATTTCCCTATAGTCGACTTATAGTCGAATCAGTTAAAATTTCACCACAAGATGGCGCTATAAGCGTAGTTTTTTTTATATTTTACTTGTTTTTCTAACAAAAGAAAACCTTTTTTTTTGTTTTTGTTTTTTCTTTTTTTTCTAGAAATTAGGATGATTTTATTTGACAAAAGGTTATATATATAACGAAAACAAAGACATTTCATGTAAAAACTAATGCTTAGCAGCAGCCATGGGCACCCCCATGTGGTTAAAATGGTACATTCGACTATGAGGTTCATAGTCGACTACGGTTCTCCGAATCGAATCGTCGAATCAACGAATATTGCAGCTCACCCCTACTAAACAGCATGATTTTTAATATTATTATGAATATATATTAAATAATTATTGCTGTGCTTTTATAGTACAGTATGTTACTAGATGGGAGGCTTTAATAAATTAGCCGTCTGTTGTGTATGTGTGTTTATGTTTGTGTATGTGGGTCTGTCAGCCTCACTCGGTCTCTCACTCTCTCGGTCTCTCTCTCTCTCTGGCTCATACAGGATGGAATTTCAGCTTTCCTTTCCTCTTAATTTCCGCAGTCTGCAGAACAAACCTTCGCCAAACGGGGGCAGATGCTTTTTGCATGTGTTTTGTGTTTAGAGATTTAAAAAACGTGTTATCATTTGGCCGTTTCTGATAAAGCACACAGTGATGGATTGGCACCCTGTCCTGGGTGTATCTGCCCAGCGTCCGAACCCCCCCCCCCCCCCCCATGATGATGATGGATGGATGGATGATAAAGCACAGTGAGTTGACGGCTGGGAATATCAGCAGCAAAGATACCGTGTTACTGCTTTTAGGGTTTTAAGAACTTTTTACAAAATATCTACTTGGTTATTAAATTCACTGAAGACAGACGGACCGGGGACACACCCTGGACAGACACAAAACATTTATTAGAACAAACCTATTAGAGGTGTTTCCAGTTTTCTGGAGGTGTGGTCGGCTCTTAAAGTGATTTATTTATTTATTTTGCCTACTGTGCGTACACACAGAGGAATTTGTCCTCCACATTTAACCCATACATGCAGTGAAACACACACACACACACACACACACACACGCACACACACGCACACACACGCACACACACGCACACACACGCACACACACACACTGGTGAAGTGAGTACACGTGCCAAGAGCAGTGGCAGCCTTGAATACGGCAATTGGTGTCAGGTGCCTTGCCTAAGGGCACTTCAGCCATAGTACTAGGTGGGACCGAGAATCGAACCGGAGACCTTCACAAGGTCACAAGTCTGGTTCCTTAACCACAAGCCCATGACTGCAGTTGATCCATGGTTCTGCTGAAGCTCTGCGGCTACAACAATTACTGGATGGAACCTGGATTTTTATTGGACTGACAGTCCTGCAGGACGCCCTCAATGGACATATAGTTTTCAATTGTTAAATACGGGTCACACAATCTGTACATGGCTGTTCTACACTGTTAATGCTGCCCCCCCCTCTCAAGGAGCATGAGTCCCCCACTGAGTCTTGGTCCTCACAAGGTTTCTTCCTTAAAATAACAACATAACGGAGTTTTTTCTTGCCACTGTCTCTTCATTTTGCTCTTTGGGGTTTAAAGGCTTTTAATTCTGTAATGCTGCTTTGTGACGATGTACTGTTGTAAAAAGTGCTCTAGAAATAAATTACTTGAACTTGAACTTATTCACAATAGACACAGATACACCAAAGTTATGCTTACTGGACTGCAGGAGGAATACTACACAAACATAAAGAGAACATGCAAATTCCATATAGAAATGATTCCAGCTGCACTGTCTGGAATTAAAGCACACATCCATCCACTGATCAGTGTTCACCTTAAAAAGCGGACTAGATTACATCACGGAATTCCAGTTTAGTACCGAATTAACTTTTAATAAACACATTTTTGAATCAAACCTTGTTTTTTATTATAGTGTGTTTGTAACTGTTTTATGAAAGAAATAAGACACTTGAGGTTGTATATTATTGTGATTAAATCATGGAAAAGAGGTGGAACATCACTACACGTCAGACATAATAAATAATAATATTTATTCACAATAATGCACACCCTTTCGTATCTTATTGCTTTCATAACACACTACTGATCCTTAAAGTTAAACAATAAAGTACATTTGATGCATGAAAATACAGCAGATCCCAAAAGACTATTTCCTTACCTGAGAGAATCCGGAAGCTCTGATTGGTCAGTTAACTGCAGCAGGTTGAGGAACGCATGGAACAACTCCAGCTTACAGATCAAAGACCTGCAGACCCAAAACAGTTCATTTAATAACATCAGAAACGCTAAAGCTGAATTCCCTGCTTTTCAACTTCATCAGACTCTGTTACAATTTACACATCATCTTCTGCACAATCTTAGATCAGGGTCCTGGGGAGGGTCCAGATAATACACCCAGGACAGGGTGCCAATCTATACCTGGACACACACTTAGACACACACTATATGGTGCAATATAGAGCATCCAATTCACCTTGAATCCATGGAAGGAAAGAACCCAGAGGAAACCCCACATGGACAGAGAAAACATGGTCACTCCACCCAGATCAGGACTCAATCTGGATCTCCAGCACTTAGAGGTGGTTATATGTGTGCATATCCATACTATATATATATATATATATATATATATATATATATATATATATATATATATATATGTATATATATATATATATATATATATATATATATATATATATATATATATATATATATATATATATATATATTGACTGGGGCAGTCTGGGGCTTGTGGTTAAGGAATCAGCCTTGTGACCTGAAGGTCTCCGGTTCGACCAAGTACATGGCTAAAGTGCCCTTGGGCAAGGCACCTAACCCCAATTAGCCATATTCAAGGCTGCCCACCACTCCGGACACGTGTGCTCACTTCACCAGTGTGTGTGTGTGTGTGTGTGTGTGTTTCTCTGCACGGATGGGTTAAATGTGGAGGACAGATTCTTCTGTGTGTACGCACAGCAGGCAAAATAAATAAATCACTTTCTCTCTGCACTTTAAAATCACTTTTTAAAGAAAAGCTAAGTATATTTGTAATTTGGTCCGGATGCTTCCTGGACGCCTCCATGGTGAGGTGTTCTAGGCATGTTTATTTGGATGGAGTCTGCAGGGAAGACCCAGGACAAGGTGGAGAGATTGTATTTCTCAGTTAAATGCCTTGTTGTACCCCAGAATAGAGTGACCAGATGTCCCGCTTTGTCACACAATTTCGTTACTGCGTCCCGCAAATTGAGACATTGTCCCACATTGTTATTGAAAGTCAGACTGCAGTTTTAAAATGTTTGTTTTATAATCTGCCATGGCGGCACGGTGGCTTAGTGGTTGGCATGTTCTCCTCTCAGCTCTAGGGATTCCTGGTTCGAATCCCCATCTGGGTGGAGTTTCCATGTTCTCCCCGTGTCCGTGTGAGTTTCCTCCGGGTTCTCCGGTTTCCTCCCACAGTCCAAAAACATGGATCAAGTCAATTGAGTTCTCCAAATTGCCCCATACAGAGTGCGTCTGTGTCAGTAAGTGTGTGCCCAGCGATAGATTGGTGTCCCGCCTGGGTGTATCTGCCCAGCGACCAAAACATTCTCCCCTGGATGGGCATGGGGAAATCCCCCCCGACCCTAATAGACCCCTGTTTGGGGAAATGCAGGTTACAGTGATGGTTGTACATTTGTGCTGTATACTGTGTGTTTGGTGGTTTGGGTGTAACTAAAATCAAGTCTTCATGCTATTTGCTGGAAAGTGTTTAATAAAAGAGCAATTCTGACAGATTCGAAAATACTAACATGATGTGTGCAAACAGGTTTCAATATAAAAGCCTAAAAAAAAAAAGGTTAACCCCGGTAGATCTCGATGACCTGTCCAATGGAAATGTAGATCTCGGGCCAGAAAAGTGTGGGCACCCCTGATTTCAACAAATAGAACATTTCTTTAAAACAATACTTTCAGGTTCCTTCCTGTATCAAATCTTTTTGCATCATTTTATATTTCTATAAAAATAGGATTGTGCTAAATTAAAAAGAGCAGTGTTAGGTTAGCTTAGCTGCCTGGCTTTATCTTACATTAAAAACATCAATGAACAAATAATTCTAAATATATTCATACAAAGGTTTCCCATAGTGCATTAACCTTTAATCCAAACTAAAATCCAGACTTTACAGTCAGAGTGATTTAGATTCTGCAAATCTTTAAAACTTAACATTAAAAATAAAATACATACTTCAGTCTTTTTAACTTTATCGCACCAACATTCACTACATTTTTAAAACTTAACTTTAAATATTAAATATATTTTTAACTTCTTTTATCTCAGAGTGATGTCGCGACAAATGGGCTCGCACATTTGTCGTATTTCCAAAATACCTCGATTTCATTTTACACTCGTTGTAAACAGTCATGTTCATGTTGAGCTCTCTCTCTCTCTCTCTCTCTCTCTCTTCCTGGCCTTAAAAGCCAAACGCCCCTCCCCCCCCTCCATGCTAGCGATCTACAACGGGAGCTGGTTAACAAACTTGGTCTACGGTGGCCGAGCGGATCCGTAATGCGATATGCAATTTGCTCGGGAGGTGGCACCAAAAAATAAAACTTAAAAACATTTTTTAAAAATCGATTCTTGGGCAATTTGAATCGATTCCGAATCACCTGGACTACCAATCGCGAATTTTTTCAGCACCTCTACACCCTACCCCAAAAAAGAAGGGGAAGCTGGAGATATGGATGTATGGGTATCTATGCTGAGGCTGCTGCTGGGACCGGGATCCGAACCGGGGACCTGCACTGCAAAGCCATTAGTCCAAAACACATCCAGGTTCCGTCCATTAAATCCAGTGGGTAAAAAAGTTGAGACCATTTAATTTTACCGTTTCTGAGCCTGTAAAAAAAAATAATAATAAAAAAATGACTTCTATTTAAAACTCCAGGCTGCCTTTTATCGTGGATGCACAACAAAGATCCCGTTCTGGAACGCCGTTGTGTTTGGGTCACAGTATATCCTTTTCTGATTTGTCCCCTTTGATGTTTCCTTTACTGCCCAATATCCAGCTGCACTACAGAAATCCTGCATCCTGTTTACGTTGGCACACAGCTGTCTCTGATCATGTGATGTGGATTTAAAGTTTGGTGACAGACAGTTATTATCTTATATCTATATTGTATTGGTCCATCTTTGCTGCCAAAACGACCCCTGAATAATTAAGCCACAGAGTCCACTAGACCTCTGAAGGTTTGTTGTGGTATCTGGCACCAAGATCTTACCAGCAGATCTTTTAACTCCTGGAAACAAGGAGGTGAAGCCTCCATGGATCGAACTTTTACTGTCCAGCACATGCCTGGATGCTGGATTGGGGATCATTGGGATTTGGAGTCAAGATTTTTGTTTGGTAGCAGGAGAAGCATCTTGCTGAAAGAGGCCAGTCATCAGGGGTTCTGTTTTATTAAAGGGTAAACCTGGTCTGGAACACTGTAGGTGGTAGAGGAGTAACATCCACATGGATCAGCAGACAAGGTTTCCCCCGAAGAGCATTATCCAAAGCATCATGCTGCCTTTACTGGCATTTTTTGACAGTGCATCCTGGTACCATGTGTTCTCCAGGTGAGTGATATGATGTTTTAGAAAATGTGACTCATTAGACCAGGACACTGACTTCTATTGCTTCATGGTCCAGTTTGGATGCTCATGGGCCCATTGTTGGCATTTTTGGTGATGGACAGGGGTCAGCATGGTCATGGTCAATGTCAGAGGTGTTAATGTCAATAATGTCACGGCATGACTAACAGCTCAGCCTATCAGATTTAAGGACTTGAACTACCCATTTTATTATACGTGCTATACAATACATTTAAAATCATGTGCCATTAATAGAAATCCCGTTACTCAGCAATCAACGTTCACTTTAAAAAACTGGACTAGATGATGTAGATCAGTTTGTTAATTTTGTTTTAAATACGCACATTTATTTATATGTCTTTAGTTTGTCAAAAGTAGTAAGGCACTCGAGGTTGTGTATTATTCTGAATAAATCACGGGAAAGAGGTGTAACTGTACTCTGCTACATGTCCTGCCTAACAACATCCTCTTTCCCGTGATTTAATTATAAGAATACATGCCCTATCGTACCGTATTGCTTTATTAATGAACATTACAAGCAGTTTTACCAAAAAACACAAGTTTATAAGGTTTATGTACCGAGCTTGTGGCGTTCCCAGGCACTTCTTTGTTACTCCTTGTTTGTACCCATTTGCCGTCACATCTAGAGGCTGGCAGCTGACCGCACACCAGCTAATGGCTGCAGAATACACACACAAACAAATGGTATTAAGGGATTGTGGGAACTTTACATAGACATCCATTTATTTCCTACAAACTAAGCCAAAACTTAACCATAAATATGACTTCCCTAACGTTAACCCTAACCGTAACCGTACAACGGGTTCGGTGCTGCAGGTTCCCGGCTAACTTTAGCTAACTGACCAATACTTACGTACATAAAATGGGGATATGACATTTTCTTACGGGGATTACATTTACAACTGTAAACTGCATGCTCAAGAATAAGCTCAGCACAGAGCTTGGTTCCAACCGGAGAGCCGAACTGACAACATGGTATACAAAGAGATCCATAACAAGTTGGTATATTACATATAAATTTATTGCTATATTTTCTCTCAGTTTAAATTACATTTACCTTTAGTCATTTAGCCTACACTTTTATCCAAAGCGACCTACAAATGAGAACATTACAATTCAGAAATTATGAAGAAAACCAGCTACACTGTAGAATTATCAAACGTTTTTTTTATTTGATGCTGTGGCCTTTTTCTTTTTTTTTTACAACAGGTATTTGTTAAAAAGATGCGTCTTCAGTAGTTTCTTAAAACTGCTTAGTGATTCTGCCTTACGGACAGAGTTGGGAAGAGTGCCACAGTGTTTTCTAAACTAGATCTAATAATACAAGAAAAGAGATTTGGTTATTATCAGAGGACATTAATAAGTCATTAACGAATTTAATTTAGGCTGTCTCAGTGCTATGGTGAGACCTAAAACCTGACTGAAAAACTTCATGAGTGTTATTAGCTAGAAGATGCCGATTCAGCTGGTTGAACACTATTTTTTCTAGGATTTTAGAGGTAAAAGGAAGGTTTGATATTGGTCTATAGTTGGACAGTATTAGAGGATCTAAATTAGGTTAATTTAAGGTTAGGTTAAGTTTAAGTAATGGTTTAATGACTGCACACTTCAGATTTTTGGGGACATAACCTATTTTAAGTGATGAATTTATAATGTTTATAAAAGGCTCTGTAATATTTGGTAGGAGGTCTTTAAGCAGGTTTGTAGGTATTGGGTCTAACATAAAGGATGTTGTCTTTGATTGTGTAATTAATGAGACAAGCTCTTTTTTAGATATGGGGTTAAAGGTATTTAACTCTTGTACTATATTATTTTCTCTACCACTAGATTTTTCAGAAATCATTGAGGGTTGATTATTGGTCACGCTACACGATGCATTAGATGATTTAGATGAAGTCTTATGTTTTCAATTTTGTCACTAAAGAAATTCATGAAATCATTGCTGCTGAACTGTGAGTGAATCTGTGAATCTGATTCAGTAGCACTTCGAGTTAATTTGGCAATGGTACTAAAGAGGAATCTTTGGTTGTTTTTGTTGTTCTCTATTAATTCAGAATAATATTTAGTCTTCGCTGCATTGAGTGCATGTTTGTACTCAGTCATACTGTCCTTCCATGCAACCCTAAATACCTCTAATTTAATTTGTCTCCATTTACGCTCCATGGTTCTAGTGGTTTGTTTTAGGGCGCGTGTTTGATCATTAAACCATGGAACGAGTCTTTTATCTTTAATCCTTTTTAGTTTAAGTGGAGCGACACTGTGTAAGGTTGCAGAAAACACATGTTTAAGGTATTCTGCTGTGTTTTCAACTTCATCGGGTCCTGACGCTGGTTTAATGTTTAATTCGGGTAAATGTTGTGGGAATGACACAGCAGTAGAGGGAATGATTGTACGCTTTATGTCATATTGTGGTTTAATGACTAATTTCTAAATCGTAGGTTATCAAATAGTGATCGGAGATGACCTCACTTAGTGGAACAATAGTTAAATTATTAATGTTAATACCATGTGATAAAACTAAGTCTAATGTATGTTTACAGCGATGTGTTTTACCAACTACACTTTGAGTAATGCCCATGGAATCTAGGATGGAGTCAAAGGCTAATTTAAATGAGTCTAGTGGGTTTTCAAAGTGAACATTGAAGTCACCGACTATTAAGGCCTTGTCTGATGAGATTACTATGTTAGAGAGAAATTCACCAAATTCTTTAATAAACTCTGTATAAGGGCCGGGAGGGCGGTATATGGTAATAAGTTGCATTAGATTGGATTTATTCTTCAGTGCAGATGTCCAGCTGCTTATGATTGAGCGAGCTTCGAAGGTTTTGACTCATACTTATTATTAAGTGTTACTTTAAGTTTTCTTTATAGATCGTAGCCACTCCCCTCCTCGTCCACTAAGAGTGGTTAAACCGGAGCATAATATAACCAGGTGGAGAGGCATCATTTAATGCTAGGTATCATTGGCCCTAAAATCCAGGTCTCTGTGGGACAAAAGACATTTAGAAAGTTATCAGATTATTATTTCTTGAACTAGAGCTGATTTTGATGAAAGTGACCTAATGTTAATAACCCAAGTTTTAACTTAAAAGTATTGCTTACATCTACGTGAGATTGTATTGATATCTAAGAGATTTTTTAATGGCCCACATTTTTGACGAACAATAAAATTGTCTTTTTTGCTCACTGCGATACTTATAACTGTAAAACAGCACACACTCTATATGGGGCAATTTTCCTTGAATCCATGTTTTAGAACTGTGGTTTGAACCGGACAAAAGCCCTTGTTGACTTACTGGAAGTAATAAATAATAATGTTTTAATGCTTTGGCGTTGAATGTATGAGCTGCTGGTAAGGCAAATCAAATGAGTTAAAGAAGCTCAAACGGTCAGCAAGTTCAGTGTTGGATATGTGGGATTTGTGTGTGTGTGTGTGTGACCGTGTACAAACTCCAAGTGCTTATGCGTAAATAGGAGATGTGTGGTGTTTATTTTCCTGTACTTAAAAGCAAGCTGATACACACACACAACACACACACACCAAACTAACACACACACACAAGACACACCACAACCCACTATATTTGACAATTTCACACCATCCATCCATTGGTTCTCACGCAGATGCCTCAGTGGTTTAGATAAGCTGTGTTCTCCTCTCATCTAAAGACGTGCCGACCCGGTTTGAAAATGGAGATGGACTTCAAATTCCCCATGTCCTGTATCTTTAATTATTATCATTATCTTCCGCTTTATCCTCTATTAGGGTCGTGGGGGGGTTCCCCATGCCTATCCAGGGGAGAAAGTTTTGGGCGTTGGGCAGATACACCCAGGACAGGGCGCCAATCTATCACTGGACACACACTGACACACTCTATATGGGGCAATTTGGAGAACTCAATTGACTTGATCCATGTTTTTGGACAGTGGGAGGAAACCGGAGAACCCGGAGGAAACCCACGCGGACACGGGGAGAACATGGAAGCTCCACCCAGATTGGGATTCAAACCTGGAATCCCTAGCGCTGAGAGAAGAACATGTTAATCAGCTTATCTAACACATCTGCGGCATCTGCGTGAGAACCTGAATCTACAGGACATATACTCACTTATAGAGCCAGTACAAAGCTGGACAAATGAAAGAGTTAGCATCTGGGAACATGAACCACCAGTGGGCGTTATTTTGGAAAGATAAACCAAAAGGTCTGCAACTTCAAATGCTTTAAATACAACTGTAAACTGTATTCTAATCAAATGTAATGAAATTAAAAATGGAGAGAGAGAGAGCAGCTATTTTAGTTACAGTCTTTGGGGGTAAAAGTGTGTTCAAATATATATTTTTAATTCAGAGAGCAATAACATTTTAACAGCATTTCTGGGTTGGTTTGAGTGAAAATGTCTTTAATAGTAGATGGTATTCTGAGGTAATCAGTGCTTGACTGGGGGGATTGGCAGGTTTCACAAAAAGGTGTGTGTCAACCTGGTATGTCCAATTTGACATCTAGTATATATGACCTGATTCAATACATTTTTAAAAGTCCTGGTCAGTCTGCTAAGTATATTGGGGTTGATCTCAGCGCTGAGAGGAGTACTTAACCAAAGTGTGTAGACCGGGGGTGTATAATACTCAAAAAAAGCCTCCCACAGTGGACAAATGAAAGCTTTAAATACATTCATCTTGAAAATGAAACCACCAGTGGGCGTTATTTTGGAAAGATAAAAAAAAGGTCTGCTCCTCTAAACTGTAAACTGTCTAATCAAATGTAATGAAATTAAAAATGGAGAGAGAAGCATTTTAGTTAAGCATTTCTGGGTTGGTTTGAGTGAAAATGGATTTTAATAGTAAATGTATGATGTAATGAATTGGCTTTTGACAAAAAGGTGTGTGGCTGGTATGTCCAATTGACATCTAGTATAATGACCTGATTCAAACATTTTTAAAAGTCCTGGTCCTGTAAGTAATTGGGGTTGATCTCATGTACTATAAAAGTATGTAGATAGAATCTCCCACATATTAAATCAATGTGAATTGGCTGCTCTAAATTGCCCCTATATAATGCATAGAATCTATAAATAAGTGCTGACCTGTTGATGGCTCTTTCCATGGCGTGTCGGCTGTAAGGGCACCTGCCGATCACAACTGCCCTAAAGTACACGCCCTCCAGCAAGAAGTGACTCAGCAGTGCCCCCTGAAATCCCAACGTGCACCAGCGGCTAAGTTTGTCACTGCATGACAGGGAGAGTGTGGGCTCTCCGCGGCCCGGCTTCACCCGTAGCATGCCCATACTGTGATAATCCGGCCCGGCCCCCCGCGGGTCGCTCGGCGCCCCGGGTACACACTTGGCTCCGGTGCGGTGCACATCGCCCGGCTTCTCATCTGAATGCCTCGTGGTTGGGTTGTGTTCTAAAGTCAGGCAGGGTTTTTCGTCCCCTGTGCCCTCGTTAGTGCACTGAGGAGGCCCGCCGTGTTCCGCCGAAACCCTGATGCGTTTGTTCCCTTCAGCGATGTCACCCTCTGCACTCCGCTTTCCCCGCATTTCCGAATCTTGATTGGGCTGTTGGATAACGTTCTCCTCAGTGATTGGTGGGCAGGGTTGATCCTTAGCATCCATCATTGGGATGATGGAGGCGTCTCCACCTGAAAAGCATAAATTACAATCAAACTACGTTTAAAGGCCTTCAAATTCGGAGACGAGGGGTGTTACTGTGTTTAAGGTTCACAAATCACACATTTACATTACATTTGGTCATTCAGCAGACGCTTTTATCCAAAGCGACTTACAAGGTAGGGCGGCACGGTGGTTTAGTGGTTGGCCTATTCGTCTCTTAGCACTAGGGATTCCCGGTTCTAATCCCAATCTGGGTGGAGTTTCCATGTTCTCCCCGTGTCTGCGTGGGTTTCCTCCGGGTTCTCCGGTTTCCTCCCACAGTCCAAAAACATCAAGCTAGCCCAACTTCATAATCACTAACTCACCTCAGTATTGAGCAGAAGATAATGCGATGTGATTTACAGGCCGCGGTAGCTCATTGGTTAGGGTGTTGGACTATCCATCTGAAGGTTGTGGGTTCAAATCCCAGGTCCACTGAAGTTACCAATGTGGGTCCTTAACCCTCATTGCTCCAGGGATGTTGTGATTAACCCTGTGCTCACCTTGTAAGTCCCATCCATCCATTATCTTCTGCTTTATCCTATATTAGGGTCGTGGGGGGGGTTCCCCATGCCCATCCAGGGGAGAATATTTCGGGCGCTGGGCAGATACACCCAGGACAGGGCGCCAATCCATCGCTGGGCACACACTCACTCACACACAGACACGCACACAAACTCTATATGGGGCAGTTTGGAGAATTCAATTGACCTTGATCCATGTTTTTGGACTGTGGGAGGAAACCGGAGAACCCGGAGGAAACCCACGCGGACACGGGGAGAATATGGAAACTCCACCCAGATTGGGATTTGAACCAGGAATCCCTAGCGCTAAGAGGAGAACATGCTAACCACTAAGCCACCGTGCCGCCCCCCCCCACAGTTCCAAAATGTGAATTCAAGGTAAACTGATTGCTCTAAATTGCAAAAAAAAATAGGATTGATACGAATTATTGGTATCCTGTCCTGGGTGTATCTGCCCAGCGCCCAAAACGTTCTCCCCTGGATGGGCATGGGGAACCCCCCGCAACCCTAATAGAGGATAAAGCGGAAGATAATGGAGGGATGTTCTGTACTGTTGTATTCTGCGTGCGTGAATGTGACCCGTACCGAACTATTTGTGCTGAATAAGTACTTTTAGAGCCCTAATCTGTATCTGTATACAAGTGTGTAGTGTGTTATTTTACATGGTGTGTGACTGCAGAAGAACACAAAGGAAACTCCATGTCGGATTCTCCACTTTCCCTTTGAATCAGCACGACAAAATACAGAGTTCTCGTCCCCCTTCATCGCTACAGCCAGCTGCTCCATCAGATACCTAAACCCACACACACACACATACATACAAATAATCAATTAATGAATAACACATTCAAACTAATTTCCTGGAGGTGTGGTCAGCTTTTCATTCATGGTTCTGCTGAAGCTCTGCGGCTACAACAATTATTGGATGGAACCTGGATTTTTATTATACTGGCAGTCCTGCAGGAGGTCCTCAATGTTTTTGCAATTGTTAAATACGGGTCACCTGATCATCACACTATCTGTGCATACCCCCCCCCCCCCCCCCGCTCAAGGAGGATGAGTCCCCCCACTGAGTCTTGGTCCTCACAAGGTTTCTTCCTTAAAATAACAACATAACAGGGAGTTTTTTTCTTGCCACTGTCTCTTCATCTTGCTCTTTGGGGGTTTAAAGGCTTTTAACTCTGTAAAGCTGCTTTGTGATAATGTACTGTTTTAAAAAGCGCTTTATAAATAAATTACTTAAACTTAATCACTCATCAACTCACCAACAATTAAAGATTGACTAATTTACTGTTGTTTTTTTCAACAGTACATTGTCACAAAGCAGCTTTACAGAGTTGTGAGCCTGAACTGCAAAGAGCCAAAGTGTCAGTGGCAAGAAAAAAAAACTTGTGAAATAAATAAATAAATAAATATGAAAAAGAAAACATTTTTTCATTAGATATGGGAATTTTCAAGGGCGGCACGGTGGCTTAGTGGTTAGCATGTTCTCCTCTAAGTGCTAGGGATTCCCGGTTCGAATCCCCATCTGGGTGGAGTTTCCATGTTCTCCCCGTGTCCACGTGGGTTTCCTCTGGGTTCTCCAAATTCATCCCACAGTCCAAAAACATGGATCAAGTCAATTGAGTTCTCCAAATTGCCCCATATAGAGTGTGTGTGTGAGTGAGTGTGTGCCCAGTGATAGATTGGTGTCCTGTCCTGGGTGTATCTGCCCAGCGCCCGAAACGTTCTCCTCTGGATGGGCATGGGGAACCCACCCAGGACCCTAGTAGAGGATAAAGCGGGAGATAATGGATGGATAATTTGATATGGTTGGCGTTTAAATTGGAACATGCAGTCTCCGGCTGTTTTAAAGATTTACAGATCAATATTTTCAAAAGATCAAAAGATTTACAAGTTCTCCCCATTATGAGTGAGTGTGTACCCAGTGATAGATTAGCACCCTGTCCTGGGTGTATCTGCCCAGCGCCCAAAACATGGTTATGGAGACCCCCCCCCCCCATGACCCTAGTAGAGGATAAAGTGGAAGATAATGGATTTATGGGAATGTTCAGTAACTTATTCATTCTGCGGTCAAATCGTAAAGGTAATGGACAAGCGGCTGTGGGACATGCCTTGCCTTTTTGTAGCTCGAAATGAATTTCCTGTGGTAATAAATAACGAGTTTAACTTGATAAAAGTTGAATAAATAACAGCTGCAGACACAATATTGTGCAACAAAAAGAATTTAAAGATCCCGAACTGAAGGAGGGGACTGACAGAACGACCGAAAGTGAGTCTTATGAGCTAACGCTGAGACGACTTATCACTTACATCCTCAAATCGTGGCCTGAACCACATTCGGTACGAGTTGAAATGTAAGCCAGGTCATCAGAGTTTGAGGGTTCTCTGTTGATTCAATAGGAGTATGTCCTTTTATGGATTTAAAGAAGGACACGAATGTAAACATGTTTAAGCTAATGAGATGAAAATATAACAAACACAGGCATTAACTTCTGATCTTCCTCCAGGATTCTTCATCCGTGTCAATGCTTACACACACCCGCACACAAACACAGAAGCTTCCACACAGACGAAAAGACTGGAGCTGTCATTCTGCATCTGTGTGTGTGTGTGTGTGTGTGTGTGTGTGTGTGTGTGTGTGTATGGGGTGTGTACTGGACTTATACCTAACAAATATATTTATATTCATGCTTAGATAAAGACTGTGTGCGTTTCTCTGCAAACAAAACATAGGAATGTGATGAATGAATGTAAAATATATTCTGTTGTTTACACACCGGGCGGCACGGTGGCTTAGTGGTTAGCATGTTCTCCTCTCAGTGCTAGGGATTCCCGGTTCGAATCCCAATCTGGGTGGAGTTTCCATGTTCTCCCCGTGTCTGCGTGGGTTTCCTCCGGGTTCTCCAGATTCCTCCCACAGTCCAAAAACATGGATCAAGGTCAAATGAGTTCTCCAAATTGCCCCATATAGAGTGTGTTTGTGTGAGTGTGTGCCCAGTGATAGATTGGTGCCCTGTCCTGGGTGTATCTGCCCAGCGCCCGAAACGTTCTCTCCTGGATGGGCATTGGGAACCCCCTTGCGACCCTAATAGAGGATAAAGCGGAAGATAATGGATGGATGTTTGCACACCTGCCTGAGTTTTATGCTTTACTATTTCAATTGAATGTCTTTTGGATTTGTACACGTGCACCTGGTGTCGTTTTAAAAGCCTTGCAACTTCAGAACATTATCAATTTCACCCAAACTGGCGCTTATTTTCAGTCCAGATGTTGTCCTGATGATGGGAGAGTTTTCTTCAGGACATCCCAATTTCAAAAAGTCAGGACTTAATGGGTCAGAATGATTCCTCGTTCTCCCACACAGTATGTACTGTACTGACGAACACAAACAGGTGGACTACAGGGTGGAATTGTACATTACATTTGGTCATTTATTGGACACTTTTATCCAAAGCGACTTACAAGGTGAGCACAGGGTTAATCACAACATCCCTGGAGCAATGAGGGTTAAGGGTCTTGCTCAAGGACCCACATTGGTAACTTCAGTGGACCTGGGATTTGAACCCACAACCTTCAGATTGATAGTCCAACACCCTAACCACACCATTGCAATTGTAGAACTACAAAGTCCATCTTTACAGTAAGACAATAAGTGGATCAAAAAAACAATAAGTGGATCAAAAATGGGCGTGTCCAAACATTTATGAGTAAGCCACCTCATCAGCAGTGTTAGTTGATGATCAGATTTTTTTTGTTTTAAATCAGAGATAAGGTATCTTACCGCACACAACTCCGACGAGCAATGACCTCAGCGTGGCTATCGTTCAGAACATCACCTACACACAAACACAAACACACACAGCCAGGGTTAACATATAGACTACATGAATAAATGTAGCAGAACACACCTCTCACAAAATACATGTTTTTTTTATATATATATATATATATATATATATATATATATATATATATATATATATATATATATATATATATATATATATATATATATACACACATACATACAGTATATATATATATATTATTATTGACAGTTAGAATGAGTTAATGCAGCAAGTCAATATTTGCAGTGTTGACCCTTCTTCTTCCTCTGCAATTCCCCCTGGCATGCTCTCAATCAAGTTCTGGACCAAATGCTGACTGATAGCAGTCCATTCTTACACAATCAATGCGTGCATTTTGTCAGAATGTGTAGGTTTTTGTTTGTCCACCCGTCTCTTGATGATTGACCACAAGTTCTCAAAGATCTGGGGAGTTTCCAAGCCATGGACCCAAAATCTCTATGTTTTGTTCCCTGAGCCATGTAGTTATCACCAGCATCATGCTGAAAAAGGCATTGTTGATCACCAAACTGCTCTTGGCTGGTTGGGAGAAGTTGCTCTCGGAGGACATTCTGGTACCATTATTTATTCATGTGCTGTGTTTTTAGGCAAGACTGTGAGAGAACCGATTCCCTTGGCTGAGAGGCAACCCCACACATGAATGGTTTCAGGATGCTTTACAGTTGGCATGAGACAAGACTGGTGGTAGCGCTCACCTCGTCTTCTCCGAATAAGCTGTTTTCCAGATGTCCCAAACAATTGGAAAAGGGATTCATCTTTCTAGCTGCGATACTCTTCCCTGTTAGGTCATTTTTGTGCAGTGCAATGATGACTGCATGTGTTTCTTTAGAGATAACCATGGTTAACAGAAGAGAAACAATGAGGCAAAGCACCAGCCTCCTTTTAAAGTGTCCAGTGGTGTCGTTCTTACTTAATCATAACAGATTGATCTCCAGCCCTGTCCTCATCAACACCCACACCTGTGTTAATGGAGCAATCACTGAAACGATGTTAGCTGGTCCTTTTAAGGCAGGGCTGCAATGAAGTTGAAATGTGTTTTGGGGGATAAAGTTCATTTTCTAGGCAAATATTGACTTTGCGATTACTTGCTGTTAAGCTGATCACTCTTTATAACATTCTGGAGTATATGCAAATTGACATTATAAAACCTGAAGCAGTACACTTTGTAAAAATTAATATTTGTATCATTCTCAAAACTTTTGGCCATGACTGTATATATCCATCCATCCATTATCTTCCTCTTTATCATCTATTAGGGTCGCGGTGGGGTTCCCCATGCCCATACAGGGGAGAACGTTTCAGGCGCTGGGCAGATACACCCAGCACATGGTGCCAATTTATCGCTGGGCACACACTTACACACACACTCACACTAAATGGGGCAATTTGGAGA
Organism: Corydoras sp. C115; assembly: GCA_019802505.1. NCBI lineage: Eukaryota > Metazoa > Chordata > Actinopteri > Siluriformes > Callichthyidae > Corydoras > Corydoras sp. C115. Next base: position 238,471 of record JAFMOC010000434.1, read on the forward strand.
ATTCAATTGACTAGGCACGGTAGCTCAGTGTTTAGGGTGTTGATCTATCAAGCTGAAGGTTGGGGGTTCAAATCCCAAGTCCACTGAAGTAACCAAGGTGGGTCCTTAAGCAAGACCCTTAACCCTCATTGCTCCAGGGATGTTGTGATTAACCCTGTGCTCACCTTATAAGTCGCTTTGGATAAAAGTGTCTGATAAATGACCAAAAGTAAATGTGACTTGATCCATGTTTTTGGACCGTGTGAAGAAACCGGAGAACACGGAAGAACATTTTCTTCCCAAATTGGGATTCGAACCGGGAATCCCTAGTGCTGAGAGGGGAACACGCTAACCACTAAGCCACCGTGCCACCCTTATTCATTCATTCATTCATTCATTCATTATCTTCCGCTTTATCCTCTATTAGGGTCGTGGGGGGGTTCCCCATGCCCATCCAGGGGAGAACGTCTCGGGCGCTGGGCAGATACACCCAGGACAGGGCGCCAAGCCACCCTTATTTATATATATATATATATATATATATATATATATATATATATATATATATATATATATATATACACACAGTTGTGATCAAATTTATTCAACCCCCAATGCTGCGAAGGGTTTTATGGAATTCAGTGCACATTTGTAATTGTGTTCATAATGAAATCTTACAAGGACTTGTTAAAGAACTAAATGCAACTAAGATAGCATCAATTGTTTTTGTCATAAAGTATTAAATGGCCTTTTTGTGATTTCTTCATTGACACAATTATTCAACCCCTTTACAACTACCACTCATAAGAACAGAGGTTCATTCCAGTGTTTTCAATCAGGTATTGAAAACACCTGTGGATGTCAACGAGCAGCAATCAAGCATGACAAGCACCAATTAGGCAGATTTAAAAGGACTGTGATACTCAGCTCCTTCTAGACATCTACTGGTGTGTTTACAAGCATGGTGAAGGCAAGAGAATGGTCCCAGAAGACAAGAGAAGAGGTTATTGCTCTTCACAAGAATGGCAATGGATATAAAAAGATTGCGAAGTTGTTAAATATTCCAAGAGACACTATCGGAAGTATCATTCGCAAGTTCAAGTTAAAGGGCACAGTGGAAACGTTACCTGGTCGTGGCAGAAAGAAGATCCTGACCGCGACTGCTGTGCGCTACCTGAAGCGTAATGTGGAGAAAAATCCCCGCGTGACTGCTAAGGAACTGAAAAAAGACCTGTCAGATGTGGGCACTGAAGTTTCAGCTCAGACAATAAGGCGCGCACTGCATAACGAAGACCTCCATGCCAGAACTCCCAGGCGCACCCCCTTGCTGACTCCAAAGAACAAGAAAAGTCGACTGCAGTATGCCAAAAGTCATGTGGACAAGCCACAAAGGTTTTGGGACAGTGTACTGTGGTCAGATGAAACTAAATTAGAACTGTTTGGGACAATGGACCAGCGCTATGTTTGGAGGAGGAAGAACCAGGCTTATGAACAAAAGAACACCTGTGAAGCATGGCGGGGGGTCAATTATGCTTTGGGGCTGTTTTGCTTCTAATGGTACAGGAAAGCTTCAACGTGTGCAGGGTACCATGAATTCCCTTCAGTACCAGGAGATCTTGGAGGAAAATGTGATGGAGTCAGTCACAAACCTGCGGCTTGGGAGACGTTGGACCTTCCAACAGGACAATGATCCGAAGCACACATCCAAGTCCACTAGAGCATGGTTGAACATGAAAGGCTGGAACATTCTAGAGTGGCCATCGCAATCACCAGACTTAAATCCAATTGAGAACCTCTGGTGGGACCTAAAGAAGGCAGTTGCAGTGCGCAAGCCTAAGAATGTGACTGAACTGGAGGCTTTTGCCCATGAAGAATGGGCTAAGATACCCATAGGTCGCTGCAAGACACTTGTGTCAAGCTATGCTTCACGCTTGAAAGCCGTCATAACTGGAAAAGGATGTTGTACTAAGTACTAAAAAATAATGTCACTAGGGGGTTGAATAAAACTGATAATGATGTGAGCACAGTAAAGACATTTGTGGTTATTCCATCATAAATATTATGTTATATTTGTCTAATTTATAAGTGCCTCTTTGATATAATTGTAAATAAGATGACTGAAATGATCCAAATCAATGTCAAACTGGTCAAAACACTTTATTTCAGTGGGGGTTGAATAAATTTGATCACAACTGTATATATATATATATATATATATATATATATATATACACACACACATATTTTATATATATATATATATATATATACACACACACACACAAACACATGTTTTTCAAATTCTGATGTCTATATTACATTTACATTTACTTCTGATTGATAGCCCAACGCCCTAACCACTGAGTTACCACACCCTAAAGAAAGATGTCTTTCCCTGACCGGGAATCGAACCTGGGCCTGGGCTCCGAATCCTAGCCACTAGACCACCAGGGACACAGGAAAAAAGGAAACAAGGGTTACTGAATAACAAAAATCAAACAAAACATTAAAAAAAATCTGTATCCTTATGAGATATATCATCAGTTCAACATTTTACATTCAAAACATCCAAAGTTGAAAGAAAACAAACTTCTTGCTTTGTGGGTGTGGTAGCTCAGTTGGGTGTTGGGCTATCAATCTGAAGGTTGTGGGTCCAAACCCCAGGTCCACTGAAGTTACCAGTGTGGGTCCTTGAGCAAGACCCTTAACCCTCATTGCTCCAGGGATGTTGTGATTAACCCTGTGCTCACCTTGTAAGTCGCTTTGGATAAAAGTGTCTGCTAAATGACCAAATGTAATGTAAATGCAAATGTTGTCTATTTCCTCCCCTTACCATATAGATGGACTTTGTAGTTTTAAGATAAGATAAGCCTTTATTGGTCCCACAATGGGGAAATTCACATCCCCAGCAAAGTGACAGTCATTGAGAGATACATGTAATATATATATATTTACAGAAGACATCTTAATATAAATATAAATAATATAAAAGTGCATAACTATAATACAGTTCTTTACCGATCACAGATTGTAGTTATGTGTACATAACAGGCATTTGTGTGTTTGTGTCTGTGTTCTTTGTTGTTGTTGGTCCCCTGTTGGTTCTCTGTTGGTCAGGAGCATCACAGAACAGGTATCATTTGGGTGGTGGATTGTTTAATGTCAGTTCTGCAGTGACACTGATGTAGTGGGGGGGGGGGTTTAGTGCAGCAGCAGTGCTGCTGTAGTTTCATTTCCCCACCACAGTGACACTGCTGGGATAGGAATAATGCAGCCACCAAATAACCCCTGCTCTGTGGTGGTACTATTGGGGTTCTGACCTTTAGAACAGAGTGAAGGGGATGAACACAGTATGTACTGTAGAACACAAACAGATGAACTACAGAATGGAATTGTAGAACTACAAAGTCCATCTTCACTGTAAGTGGAACTGAGAACATGGACAATAAGTGGAGTAAATAGGGGCGTGTCCAAACTTTTGAATGGTACTACATGTATGTTTGTGTGTGTGTATTTATTTACCTTTTGGACTCATAGCACAGCGTCCAATACACTTAGTTCCAGTTCCCAAAGCCACCACCTGTTTGTGCACTGCAGAACAAACAGTGATGATCACCACAGATGAACATATAACCACATTTTATTGGTATGTATACAACAATACAGTACAGTATAAGGCAGAATCACTCAGCAGTTTTAAGAAACTACTGAAGACGCATCTCTTTAACAAATACCTGTTGTAGAAAAGGGGGGGGGGGTGCAGCATCAAATAACAATCAGGTTTGATCATTTTACAGTATAGTTGGTTTTCTTCATAACTTCTGACTTGTGGTGTTCTCATTTGTAAGTCGCTTTGGACAAAAGCATCTGCTAAATGACTAAATGTAAATGTAATATGTACATGTTGTACAGTATATGACCTTTTGTTTCTGTATGCAAGTTAAAAACGGGGATATGTGGCTCTGCAGTTTAGCCATACACACTCATGCATGAATGCACACACACACACACACACAGACTTGTTGAGTTTGCTTCTTTAACTACTTTTCTGATTTTCTCTCCCAGCATCCACAACAATGCCAGAGCATTAAAACAATGACTTTTAAGCTCTTTCATATTTCCATGTTCTCCCAGTGTCCATAAGGGATTTGTCCGAGTTCTCTGGTTCCATCCCACAGTCCGAAAACTGTGGATTCAAGGTGACTAGGAAGCTCTAAATTGCTCCATGTAGTGTGTGAGTGAGTGTGTGCCCAGTGAAAGATTAACGCACTGTCCTTCGTGTATCTGCCCAGCGCCGAAAACATTCTCCCGGGCATGGGAAGCTCCTCCTCCCCCGTGACCCGAGTGGAGGGTTAAGCAGAACATGATGAAATGATCTGACACTCTGTTATAGATGTAAACTCAACCCTGCTTTGTGGTCCCATAACAAAAATAAAGATCTTTAAATAAAGATCTTATTTTTATAATATACAAATATTAAGGCGGGCGGCACGATGGCTTAGTGGTTAGCACATTCACCTCTCAGCATTAGGGATTCCCGGTTCGAATCCCCATCTGGGTGGAGTTTCCATGTTCTCCCCGTGTTTGCGTGGGTTTCCTCTGGGTTCTCCGGTTTCCTCCCACAGTCCAAAAACATGGATCAAGTCAATTGAATTCTCAAAATTGCCCCATATAGAGTGTGTCTGTGTGAGTGAGTGTGTGCCCAGCGATGGATTGGTGCTCTGTCCTGGGTCTATCTGCCCAGCGCCCGAGACGCTCTCCCCTGGATGGGCATGGGGAACCCCACCGCGACCCTAATAGAGGATAAAGCGGGAGATAATGAATGAATGAATATTAAGGCTCATTTTTAAGACAGTTTTACCAACAATTTCAGACTGGCCACTGACGGTGTGTTAATTTTTATAGACATTTGATATTTAAATATCAAATATAAACCGGCGGCACGGTGGCTTAGTGTTTAGCATGTTCTCCTCTCAGTGATAGGGATTCCCGGTTCGAATCCCCATCTGGGTGGAGTTTCCATGTTCTCCCCATGTCTGCGTGGGTTTCCTCCGGGTTCTCCGGTTTCCTCCCACAGTCCAAAATTTCTCCAAATTGCCCCATATAGAGTGTGTGTGTGTGAGTGAGTATGTGCCCAGTGATAGATTGGCGCCCTGTCCTGGGTGTATCTGCCCAGCGCCCGAGACGTTCTCCCCTGGATGGGCATGGGGAACCCCCCGCGACCCTAATAGAGGATAAAGCAGAAGATGATGAATGAATGAATATAAACCAACACTGCAATATTAATGATACAGATGTAGTTTAATGATATAAATGTATACACTTACACTATATATTTTTTACTGATATTTATGCTATTTATGGATAGATTTTCTGTTACAGTGTCATACAGAAAAGCAAATAAAAAAATCTGCAATATAAATCTCTGGCATTTGGCTCAATGTAGGTTTTCTGACAAATGCTGCCATCTAGAGCATGATTGTGGTAGCATTTACATTACATTATATTACATTACATTTGGTCATTTATCAGATGCTTTTATCCAAAGCGACTTACAAAGTGAGCACAGGGTCAATCACAACATCCCTGGAGCAATGAGGGTTAAAGTCAAAGTCAAAGTAGGCTTTATTGTCAATTCCTTCACATGTTCTATACATACAAAGTAATCGAAATTACGTTCCACACTTTCCCACGGTTACAGACATTTATGACATTTAAACATAAAACAAGAAAGTGAAATGCAGTGTGATGTAGTGGAATTTACAGTAAAACATTTTAAATACTATGATTTTGTAGTGACAATGAAAGGCAATGTAAATGCGAATTAAGTAGTAACAGTAATGATAATAATAATAATAATAATAATAATAACATAATGGCGGCATGGTGGTTTAGTGGTTAGCACGTTCGCCTCTCAGCGCTAGGGATTCCCGGTTCGAATCCCCATCTGGGTGGAGTTTCCATGATCTCCCCGTGTCTGCGTGGGTTTCCTCCGGGTTCTCCGGGTTCCTCCCACAGTCCAAAAACATGGATCAAGTCAATTGAATTCTCAAAAATTGCCCCATATAGAATGTGTCAGTGTGAACGAGTGTGTGCCCAGTGATAGATTGGCGCCCTGTCCTGGGTCTATCTGCCCAGCGCCCGAGACGTTCTCCCCTGGATGGGCATGGGGAACGCCCCAGCGACCCTAGTAGAGGATAAAGCGGGAGATAATGAATGAATAATGAATGAATAACATAATAACTATAGTAATAACTAACAATAATATATAGTAGTAGTATTAATTAATTAATTAATTCATTATCTCCCACTGTATCCTCTATTAGGGTCGCGGTGGGGTTCCCTATGCCCATCCAGGGGAGAACGTCTTGGGCGCTGGGCAGATATACCCAGGACAGGGCGCCAATCCATCGCTGGGCACACACTCACTCACACAGACACTCTCTATTTGGGGCAATTTTGAGAATTCAATTCACCTTGATCCATGTTTTTGGACTGTGGGAGAACCCGGAGGAAACCCACGCAAACACGGGGAGAACATGGAAACTCCACACAGATGGGGATTCGAACCGGGAATCCCTAGTGCTGAGAGGCGAACGTGCTAACCACTAAGCCACCGTGCCGCCCAGTAGTATTAATAATGCTAATAATAATAATAAAGTAGTGAATAATAAATATATATAAATATATATATATATATATATATATTATTATATACAAGTAATAAATAACAATATATGATTTGTAACAGTAGTAGTAAAGGGTCTTGCTCAATGACCCATATATATATATATATATATATATATATATATATATATATATATATATATATATATATATATATACACACACACACACTCATCGGCCACTTTATTAGGTACACCTGTCCAACTGCTCATTAACACTTAATTTCTAATCAGCCAATCACATGGCGGCAACTCGGTGCATTTAGGCATGTAGACATGGTCAAGACAATCTCCAGCAGTTCAAACCGAGCATCAGTATGGGGAAGAAAGGTGATTTGAGTGCCTTTGAACGTGGCATGGTTGTTGGTGCCAGAAGGGCTGGTCTGAGTATTTCAGAAACTGTTGATCTACTGGGATTTTCACGCACAACCATCTCTAGGGTTTACAGAGAATGGTGCGAAAAAGAAAAAACATCCAGTGAGCGGCAGTTCTGTGGGCGGAAATGCCTTGTTGATGCCAGAGGTCAGAGGAGAATGGCCAGACTGGTTCGAGCTGATAGAAAGGCAACAGTGACTCAAATAGCCACCCGTTACAACCAAGGTAGGCAGAAGAGCATCTCTGAACGCACAGTACGTCGAACTTTGAGGCAGATGGGCTACAGCAGCAGAAGACCACACCGGGTGCCACTCCTTTCAGCTAAGAACTGGAAACTGAGGCTACAGTTTGCAGAAGCTCATCGAAATTGGACAATAGAAGATTGGAAAAACGTTGCCTGGTCTGATGAGTCTCGATTTCTGCTGCGACATTCGGATGGTAGGGTCAGAATTTGGCGTCAACAACATGAAAGCATGGATCCATCCTGCCTTGTATGAACGGTTCAGGCTGGTGGTGGTGGTGTCATGGTGTGGGGAATATTGTCTTGGCACTCTTTGGGTCCCTTGGTACCAATTGAGCATCGTTGCAATGCCACAGCCTACCTGAGTATTGTTGCTGACCATGTCCATCCCTTTATGACCACAATGTACCCAACATCTGATGGCTACTTTCAGCAGGATAATGCGCCATGTCATAAAGTTGGAATCATCTCAGACTGGTTTCTTGAACATGACAATGAGATCACTGTACTCAAATGGCCTCCACACTCACCAGATCTCAATCCAATAGAGCATCTTTGGGATGTGATGGAACGGGGGATTCGCATCATGGATGTGCAGCCGACAAATCTGCGGCAACTGTGTGATGCCATCATGTCAATATGGACCAAACTCTCTGAGGAATGCTTCCAGCACCTTGTTGAATCTATGCCACGAAGAATTGAGGCAGTTCGGAAGGCAAAAGGGGGTCCAACCCGTTACTAGAATGGTGTACCAAATAAAGTGGCCGGTGAGTGTATATAAACACACACTCACACATTGTCCCGCACAAATAGTTTTTGTCTCACATGGTGAAATTGGAATCTGGTAACTGTATATAAAACTCCACACCGCATCCCTCCGTCACGAGCAATACTACGAGCAGCCATTAGAGGTCGCACTAATACAGTCGCAAACTTTAATATCAGCACTTTGTACGCATGTGCGTGTATAAATACACGTGTGTGTACGTATTGTATTGGTGTAATTATTGAAATAAATAAAAGTAAATGATTTAAGGTAAACGCACCGCTGTTGTTCAGGCGGCTCTCAGTCGTTTGTATGACGGCGCAGAGCTGCGTCCACTCGCGGCCGGGCTCGGCTTTCCCTCTGCGGGGCAACGCTGCGTAGCGCTCGTAGCACAGCCGGGCTATTTCATCCGCCTCACACATCTCTCCCGTTCACTCAGCGCTTTCATTAGTGATGATAGCGATACAGCAGTAAATATGTCGACACCTGTATGAACTCACGAAGCTACATTAGTTACTTAATTGCTCATCAGTGTGCGTTGGAAACTGACTTCTTGGCGTTCTTGCTGCACGCTCCTACTGAAGCAGCGCAGTGCTTCCGGTGTGGGGCGCGTCCCAAACTACCCATGTGGAGGGACCCTGGATTGTTCTGTGTAGAATATCAAGCCCTGCCTCGTTTTTGTATAAACTGCTCTGTGCGGGGGCGGCGCGATGGCTTAGTGGTTAGCATGTTCTCCTCTCAGCGCTAGGGATTCCCGGTTCGAATCCCCATCTGGGTGGAGTTTCCATGTTCTCCCCGTGTCTGCGTGGGTTTCCTCCAGGTTCTCCGGTTTCCTCCCACAGTCCAAAAACATGGATCAAGTCAATTGAGTTCTCCAAATTGCCCCATATAGAGTGTGTCTGTGTGAGTGAGTGAGTGCCCTGCGATGGATTGGCGCCCTGTCCTGGGTGTATCTGCCCAGCGCCCGAGACGTTCTCCCCTGGATGGGCATGGGGAACCCCACCGCAACCCTAATAGAGGATAAAGCGGGAGATAATGAATGAATATTCTCTTGAAGCATCACTCACCTTCCTCCACGGTTTGATATTTTCATTACTCACTTCTAGGGTGGTTTAGCATGTTCTCCTCTCAGCACTAGGGATTCCCGGTTCGAATCCCCATCTGGGTGGAGTTTCCATGTTCTCCCCTTGTCCGCGTGGGTTTCCTCTGGGTTCTCCGGGTTCTCCGGTTTCCTCCCACAGTCCAAAAACATGGATCAAGTCAATTGAGTTCTCCAAATTGCCCCATATAGAGTGTGTCAGGGTGAGCGAGTGTGTGCCCAGCGATGGATTGGCATCCTGTCCTGGGTGTATCTGCCCAGCGCCCGAAAAGTTCTCCCCTGGATGGGCCTGGGGAACCCCACCACGTCCCTAATAGAGGATAAAGCGGGAGATAATGAATGAATGAATGCTCTGTGCAGCTGAAACTTCAGATGTTCACTTTGTGTCACTCTTCACCACCATCACTCCTCCATGTGTACTTTTTACTTACACTATCCTCTTGAAGCGGAGGCATGGTGGCTTAGTGGTTAGCACGTTCGCCTCTCAGCACTAGGGATTCCCAGTTCAAATCCCCATCTGGGTGGAGTTTCCATGTTCTCCCCGTGTCTGCGTGGGTTTCCTCCGGGTTCTTCTCCGGTTTCCTCCCACAGTCCAAAAACATGGATCAAGTCAATTGAGTTCTCCAAATTGCCCCATATAGAGTGTGTCTGTGTGAGTGAGTGTGTGCCCCGCAATGGTTTGGCGCCCTGTCCTGGGTGTATCTGCCCAGCGCCCAAGACGTTCTCCCCTGGATGGGCATGGGGAACCCCACCGCGACCCTAATAGAGGATAAAGCGGGAGATAATGAATGAATATTCTCTTGAAGCATCACTCACCTTCCTCCGCGGTTTGTTATTTTCATTACTCACTTCTAGGGTGGGTTAGCATGTTCTCCTCTCAGCGCTAGGGATTCCTGGTTCAAATCCAAATCTGGGTGGAGTTTCCATGTTCTCCCCGTGTCCACGTGGGTTTCCTCTGGGTTCTCCGGTTTCCTCCCACAGTCCAAAAACTTGGATCAAGGCAACTGAATTCTCCAAATTGCCCCATATAGAGTGTATATTTGTGTGTGAGTGTGTGTCCAGGGATAGATTGGCGTCCGGTCCTGGGTGTATCTGCCCAGCGCCCGAGACGTTCTCCCCTGGATGGGCATGGGGAACCCCCCCCCCCCACACACACACACACACACAACCCTATTAGAGGATAAAGCAGAAGATAATGGATGGATGGACTTCTAGGGTGACCATATGCCAATTCACCAGATGTGGGACAAAAACTACTAGACATTTAGCAGGAACACATGCACAGACTGGGAAACCTCCTTTTGAGCAACATGTTTTTTGTGAGTCTCGCAATGTCAGTGTCGTTTCACGTCGTATTCACCTCCGTGTGAAACGGAAAAACCATCACACAAAACTCGCCTTACACCGGTATCACCCAGGGGCGGGTAGTTTCCCAGTCTTGGTTGTAGCTGCATTTACGTTTTTTGTATGGGTCGTGTTTATCTCTCTTTCCTCCATATCTAGATATTTATTGGACTGGCGGTCCTGCTGGACCCCCTTAATGGACTTACATATAGTTTTGGAGTTGTTAGAGTTTTTCCATTTGTTAAATATAGTCACCCGATCTCGACACAATCTGTACATGGCTGTCTTACACTGTTGCTGCTGCCCCCCCCCCCTTCAAGGAGGATGAGTCCCCCACTGAGTCTTGGTCCTCACAAGGTTTCTTTCTTAAAAATATCAACATAACAGGGAGTTTTTTTCTTGCCACTGTCTCTTCATCTTGCTCTTTGGGGGTTTAAAGGCTTATAACTCTGTAAAGCTGCTTTGTGACAATGTACTGTTGTAAAAAGCGCTCGAGAAATAAATTACTTGAACTTGAAATTGATCTCGTGCTGCATGTCGCTGCTGTTCTGACCTGATTTGCATAATTTGTGTTGGTGGGCGCGCCCTTAACATACATCCGTGTTCCCGATTGGTTGACATTCAATCAGCCCGCCTCTCCCCCGATAACAGACACACGCATTTCCATGTTCTCCCCGTGTCCGCATGGGTTTCCTCTGCGTTCTCCGGTTTCTTCCCACAGTCCAAAAACATGGATTCAAGGTAAAAGGAATGCTTGAAAATGCCCTATATAGATAATGTGTGCTTGTCTCCGTGTGTGGGTGAGTGGGTACCCAGTGATAGATTGGCACCCTATTCTGGATGTATCCCCCCCACCCTAGAGGATTCACTCAATCAGTTGGTCACTTTGCTTTTATACTACCATTTCTCTCTGTTAGTGTCACCCCCCTCATGCCACTTCCCCACAGTTGGTCACTCCGTTATACTACCATTCACTTTTGTTAGTCACCCTCACTCACCTGGATCTGGGATCCCCTGTTACTGTCACCATTGCTCAGTCCAGTTCACTAATTGGTCACTCCAATTTATCCTACCCTTTAAACTTTGTTACTGTTACCCTTGTCTATTCCACTTGACTACAATTGGACACTTCTTTTTTTACTTCTCTTGACCCTGTCACCCTCACTCACTCCACTTTACCACAGTCGCTCACTCCCTTTGTTACTACCCTTAACCATTTATTATGGGGCAATTTGGAGAACTTTTTTTTCAATTGACTTGTATTTGGACTGTGGGAGGAAATCCAGAGACACCCCTGAACGCTGGAGGAAACCCATGCAACGTCAGAACACGGGGAGAACATCCAACCAAACTTTAACGTTTCGGGCGTCTCCACCCAGGACAGATTGGGATTCAAACACACCGGGAATCCCTAGTGCTGAGAGGAGAACATGCAAACCACCAAGTCATCATGCCGCCCTACTTTCTTACTCATACATACATAATTAATCTGTACAAACCCCTCTGCACCCGCTTTTATTCCTCTCACCCACCCCTCCCTCCCTCACTACTGCATCATAACTCACTATCACTACCTTTAAGATCTGAACCACAGCAAGAATAGCAACCCCCCCCCGCCTAATCCTAAATCTGTCTCAAGGTCGATCCGGTTTCAAACATCCAGTCCAATTCCAAAACCATGACCAGTCACGTCAACAAACACACAAACACCTGTTATGTACATACTTTATTTATTCATGGATGTTTTTGTACAGCGTTCACATTAACATTCATTCATCATCATCATCATCATCATCATAATCTCTGTACATTGCAACTCACCTCTTTCTATTAACACATTCGGATTAAAATAAAAACAACTTATTGAAATCTATTTGATCTATTTTTTCGTCTTTTTACACAAGGTGCACATGCACGTGCACACACACACACACACACACACACACACACACACACCGCTTGCATTCAGAAGGCAGCATCACCTCGTTGCTCACCTGTGAGTTAGTTAATACAAACACTCCAACGCTCGGAAACCATCAGACTGCTGCTTTGATTATCATGTAATTAACAGAACAGAGATACACAAAGGACGTTCTGGCTTTTCCTAATGATCATCACCAGTTAGTTTAATCATCACCAGTTTAAAAAACCTCTGTATTGAATGTATCAAGCCCCATGTCTGTGGAATTAAAATACGGTGACATGGGAACTTGCAGGATTTGGTTATATTAACTCTTACGTAGTGAGCTTCAGTCCTTACAGGATAAAGATCAGCTCAGTACGGAGAGATCGAATGTGGAAGTGATGAAAGCACATGGACGTGAGAGCGGACTACGAAACAAAAAGGACAAAGATCGGCTAGATACTAAATACTCAGCTACGATTAGAAGCCCTGTCTCCTGCATTCCTATTGGCCGATGAAATGAGCCGGCTGACCGGTGAGGGAGGTGATGCTGCTGCAGGTTTTAAAGCACGTCTTTTTCTCTTGCTCTGTATTTATTCATGTTAGCATGTCTACCGGTTATAATTGCATCGGGGTTGGATTCTTCAGAATGGGCCGAGCTCTCTAGCGCCATCGGCAGGGACATGTGAGCTATATCTATTTGCACAGTGCTGGATGTGTAACTGAGCTGATGATCAAAAGCGAGGCTCGGTTTGCGATCCGAGGCGACTTCTTTTGGTTTGAAGAGTCATACAGTAATATAGTATAGAGTCTTTATAGTCAAGCTGCTCACTCTCACAACTGTGCACTCTTGCTCACTCCCCTCGCTCACTCACACCCCCTGGCTCGACACTTGTTGCTGTTGTTTTATTATTTTTTTTAAATACCCACCCACCCACGGCCACTCTTACCTTTCCCTGCACACTCATTTACCCCCCATAAATGTTTTATGTCACTCCTGACCGAAGCCCTCCGTCTCCTCGATGGCAAAGAGCAGCTTTTCACGGAGCTGCTCCAGGTTTTTGTACGGCGGCAGGTCCAACCGGTTAAAACTGGAAACAGAAGAGCAAACATTTAAAAAAATAATAAAAATAAATAAATAAAAAAACAAAAAAAAATTATAATAATAATTGGAGTTCTACAAATTGCCCCATATAGAGTGTGTGTGTGTGTGAGCAAGTGTGTGCTCAGTGATAGATTGGCGCCCTGTCCTGGGTGTATCTGCCCAGGTCATGTAATTCTGCAACTGGACAATTTTATTCATGATACAAGAATAAAAAAGTGCATCTCACCAGGTGTGGCTTCGGGGCAGCCAAGTTTCCTTTCCTACTTTGTCAATGCAGAATTTTTGGGGTCCGTTACTTCCTGTAAAACCAAAAAAAAATCTTCATTACATACACTGTTGGGCGGCACGGTGGCTTAGTGGTTAGCATGTTCTCCTCTAAGCACCAATCTGGGTGGAGTTTCCATGTTCTCCCCGTGTCCGTGTGGGTTTCTTCCCATAGTCCAAAAACATGGATCAAGTCAATTGAGTTCTCCAAATTGCCCCATATAGAGTGTGTTTGTGTGAGTTAGTGTGTGCCCAGTGATAGATTGGCGCCCTGTCCTGGGTGTATCTGCCCAGCGCCCGAAACGTTCTCCCCTGGATGGGCATGGAGAACCCCCCCCCCGCGACCCTAATATAGGATAAAGCGGAAGATAATAGATGGATGGATTAAAAGTCTGTCATTGACACGGTTATTGTACTAAAAAGCATTAGCTACAGTTGTGATCAAATTCATTCAACCCCCAATGCTGCGAAGGGTTTTATGGAATTCAGTGTACATTTGTAATTGTGTTCATAATGAAATCTTACAAGGACTTGTTAAAGAACTAAATGCAACTAAGATAGCATCAATTGTTTTTGTCATAAAGTATTAAATGGCCTTTTTGTGATTTCTTCATTGACACAATTATTCAACCCCTTTACAACTACCACTCATAAGAACAGAGGTTCATTCCAGTGTTTTCAATCAGGTATTGAAAACACCTGTGGATGTCAACGAGCAGCAATCAAGCATGATAAGCACCAATTAGGCAGATTTAAAAGGACTGTGATACTCAGCTCCTTCTAGACATCTACTGGTGTGTTTACAAGCATGGTGAAGGCAAGAGAATGGTCCCAGAAGACAAGAGAAGAGGTTATTGCTCTTCACAAGAATGGCAATGGATATAAAAAGATTGCAAAGTTGTTAAATATTCCAAGAGACACTATCGGAAGTATCATTCGCAAGTTCAAGTTAAAGGGCACAGTGGAAACGTTACCTGGTCGTGGCAGAAAGAAGATCCTGACCGCGACTGCTGTGCGCTACCTGAAGCGTAATGTGGAGAAAAATCCCCGCGTGACTGCTAAGGAACTGAAAAAAGACCTGTCAGATGTGGGAAGTTTCAGCTCAGACAATAAGGCGCGCACTGCATAACGAAGACCTCCATGCCAGAACTCCCAGGCGCACCCCCTTGCTGACTCCAAAGAACAAGAAAAGTCGACTGCAGTATGCCAAAAGTCATGTGGACAAGCCACAAAGGTTTTGGGACAGTGTACTGTGGTCAGATGAAACTAAATTAGAACTGTTTGGGACAATGGACCAGCGCTATGTTTGGAGGAGGAAGAACCAGGCTTATGAACAAAAGAACACCTTGCCTACTGTGAAGCATGGCGGGGGGGTCATTATGCTTTGGGGCTGTTTTGCTTCTAATGGTACAGGAAAGCTTCAACGTGTGCAGGGTACCATGAATTCCCTTCAGTACCAGGAGATCTTGGAGGAAAATGTGATGGAGTCAGTCACAAACCTGCGGCTTGGGAGACGTTGGACCTTCCAACAGGACAATGATCCGAAGCACACATCCAAGTCCACTAGAGCATGGTTGAACATGAAAGGCTGGAACATTCTAGAGTGGCCCCATCGCAATCACCAGACTTAAATCCAACTTGAGGAACCTCTGGTGGGACCTAAAGAAGGCAGTTTGCAGTGCGCAAGCCTAAAGAATGTGACTGAACTGGAGGCTTTTGCCCATGAAGAATGGGCTAAGATACCCATAGGTCGCTGCAAGACACTTGTGTCAAGCTATGCTTCACGCTTGAAAGCTGTCATAACTGGAAAAGGATGTTGTAACTAAGTACTAAAAAATAATGTCAACTATAAACTTGATAATGATGTGAGCACAGTAAAGACATTTGTGGTTATTCCATCGATAAATATTATGTTATATATTTGTCTAATTTATAAGTGCCCTCTTTGATATAATTGTTAATAAGATGACTGAATGATCCAAATCATGTCAAACTGGCCAAAACAGTCTGTAAGTCTGGACAGCCCCCTTCTTGTCCATGTTCTCAGTTCCACTTCCAGTAAAGATGGACTTAGTTCTACAATTCCATTCTGTAGTCCATCTGGTTGTGTTCTACAGTACATACTGTGTATGTCCCCTTTACTCTGTTCTAATGCTCAGATCCCCAATAGTACCACCACAGAGCAGGGGTTATTTGGGTGGTATATCCACCACCCAAATTCTACCTGTTCTGTGATGCTCCTGACCAACAGAGAACAGAGAACCAACAGGGGAAAAACAAAAAAAAACTCCAAAGTCCATCCATATGGTAAGTGGAGGAGGAAAGAATACCAATAATAGTACAATGTCAATTCTTCAATGGAATGGTGGTGTACCTATCAGCTCCGTGAAGCCTCCGACGGGAAGACGACACGTCCCTGTAACAAACTGCAGCAGCCGAATCCGCTTCTCATTATCCATCTCCTTCACCACCTGCACACGATTCCACAGAAGTGAAGATGATGAAAGTCCTGACACAATGTAGCACGTGATGTTTAATACTTAAAAACACACTCGATGTCATAGTCAGTGCATTTGAATAATGATGATGATGATCTAACCATGAAGTTCATTAAATAGTTGGATGCCTTATATCATGGAATACAGCTGCGTCTACATTCAGATAAGAACTCAATAACTATTAGTTTATTATCCCAGGTCCACTGAAGTTTCCAATGTGGGTCCTTGAGCAAGGCCCTTAACTCTCATTGCTCCAGGGATGTTGTGATTAACCCTGTACTCACCTTGTAAGTCGCTTTGGATAAAAGCGTCCAATAAATGACCAAATGTAATGTTAATGTTTGTTTTACCAAATCTCTACCATATATGTAATACTTCAAATTTTTTAGATAAAGATGTAGGTTAACTGTGCTGAGTAGGTGATCTGGGACAGTCAGCGTTGGCATTTTCCCTCTTCACACAGCTCATTATAGTGTGGCATCCATTAAATGTTTTGCATCCAGAGAGCCCGCTTGACTGAGTAATCTTCTGTTTGTGCCCCTTTTGTTTATGACGCTACACTCAGTTTTTGCCTCGTATTTAGATTTTTCTTTTCACTCTTGCTTTAGCTTTTTGAGGGTTCAGGCTTAGAACATCGTAAAGCTGCTTTGAGACAATATACTATTGTAAAGGGCTCAATAGAAACAAAGTGAACTTGATGAAGATCATGAGGTACTGGGGTAAAAAGTACAGGTGGTGCGGATGTTACAGTAGGTATTGATTGGGGGTGGGTGGTAAAGAGAAAACTAGTTGTACAAAGAATAAACTGGCACAGAAGGAATACAGTGGGTACAGTTTGTGCAGGTGTTATAGTCAATAAAAGTGTTACAGTGGGTTGTAGAGGTGATATAGTCAGAACAGTACGTATATGTGTTATTGTGAGTATAGTAAGTGCAGGTGTAAATTGTGTTACAGTGTGTACAGTAAGTACAAGTATAAATTGTGTTATTGTGGGTACAGTACCTGCCAGAACCAGTGAATCTGTTTGCTGTTTTTGGTGTAGTGACGGTAGATTGTGTTTTTCTGCCAGTCGTTAAGATCAATCTCCTGCATCCCACATAGCATCAACTACACACACACACACACACACACACACACACACACACACACACACACACACACACACACACTATTAGCTACAAACAGTTAAACCCTCTCAGTTCAAATTTAGTACAAAGTAAACCATTTGATTCATAAATGCACATATTGAAAGTGGCCAAATTACAGAGCACAATTTATATTAATAAAAAAAAAATAATAATAAAAAAAAAAAACACAGCCACAACAGGCTCAGTGCTCATCAGTAATCAGCTTAATTTGTATTTTATTATTACAATAATGTATTGTATATCACACATTGTTATGAATGTGAAGCGCTCAGAGCTGTGTGTTATTGGCAATAATGTCACGGCTGGACAAACAGCTCAGCCAATCAGATTTAAGGACCGGACCTTCCTGGTTTATAACCAAGAATAATGCACTGACGGCTGATCTCTGACAGCTTTACATTTGTATCAAAATGTAAAACATTATTTTAAATCATGTATAAAAAATAGAAACACAGATTAATAAAACAAGTAGCCGATTCCCATTACCGTCCCGTGATCCCGTTACTCAGCTATCAGTTTAGTTTAAAAACCGGACTAGATTGCATCATGGAAGACTAGTTTATTAAGAATTATGTTTTAAATAAACCCTTGTTTTTTCATTATAGTGTGTTTCATAAAAGCAATAATGCACATCGTCCCATGCCTTATTGCTGTACTATGCCTCCTTTCTATTTGGCTGATTACAACACCTAACATAAAAAAACTAAAAAAGAACGTACTGCAGTCAAGTTTAGTACTCAGCATCTATATTGGATTGTACTTTTTAATGGGTGGTGGTGGTGGAGGGGGGGGGGGTTAATCCCGGCTTTACCTACCTCCAATTCTTTCTCATCAAAGTACCGAAGCCATTCCAGAGGAACAACTTCATTAAATCCATCTAGAAATGCTTTGGTCTGTTCCTCAACGCCCCGCGAAAAGCGCCAGTCTGTCAGCAAACTGCATGTACACACACACACACACACACACACACACACACACACACACACACACACACACACACACACACACACACACACACACACACACACAGATAGAGAGAATAAAAATAAATTCCAATCCCATGATTTGCTGGAGCTGTAGTTTTTTTATTTATGAGCGGAGCCAATACCCGATATACTCTTCTTTGTTCTCCTGTGTAACAAGCAGGTTCTCCCCATCGTCCTTCAGCTGGTGCGTAGAGACTTTTCCCAAAATCTCCATATCCTGAGCAAAGAAGAGCTCCACCCCACACTCCTCCACATCATTTTCCCTGTGCACACACACACACAGATATGTTTATAAAAAACTTATCACCAAAAAACTTAATCTGGCCACATGATGAGTAAAACAAGCCGCACTCTCAGGAGTCCAAACCCACCGGGACATCGTGGTTCTATTTAAAACTACATGATCTTTCTGGTCAGTGGTTTTGATTTGCAGTACTCAGAGTGGTATTTCCATTTCTTAAGATCCCAGTTCCAGGACCACACTGACCTTACTGCGATTCGAATGCTGATTTTAGTTCTTGTTTGATTTTTAGTGTTTGATACACTGTGGAACGCAGGTCACCATGTATCCGTACCTGCTCTACTCAGATCTGTAGCATATAGCAGGGGTACTTACTTCACCCAGAGGATGGAGTTGTAGAATTCAGGGTCGATTGACTCCAGATCCTTGAGCGTGGGTTTCTTATTCAGCATCCGTTTATAGAACGGCAGAGTGAATCCTGTATCAATGAACTTCCCGTGGTACAGGGCCTGTAGAGAAACCAACACATATTAGCACAGTCCACAAATCCACACAGGAAACAGAGTCTTTACAAAGAAAACACAGAAATTAGATAGACAGACAGAAACAGACAGACACAGACAGAGAGATAGCTTCGATAGCTTCGATAGCTTCGAAAGATAGATAGATAGATAGATAGAGAGAGAGAGAGATAGAGAGAGAGAGAGATAGAGAGAGATAGAGAGAGATAGAGATAGAGAGAGATAGAGAGAGAGAGAGAGATATAGAGATATATAGAGATAGAGAGATAGAGAGATAGATAAGACAGACAGACAGACAGACAGATAGACAGATAGACAGATAGAGAGAGAGATAGAGAGATAGAGAGATATAGAGATAGAGAGATAGATAGATAGATAAGACAGACAGACAGACAGATAGATAGATAGATAGATAGATTATGGATGGATGGAAACACATGGCAGCACAGTCAACACAAATCCACATAGTCAACACCTGATGCAGAAGACATGCCAGCACAGTTAACACTGACAGTCTACATACACTACACACTAGGGCTGTATTCATCTAAGGATTTTCATAGTCGAATCTGATTCGTCAGATTTTCCCTATAGTCGACTGATAGTCGAATTAGTTAAAATTTCACCACAAGATGGCGCTATAAGCGTGTTTTTTAAAAAATATATTTTTAAATATTTTACTTGTTTTTCTAGAGCACCGTAAATGGGTTAAAGCGCACACATCATTAAAAAAAAATATATTAACAGAAATTAGGATGTGTAACAATCACCTGCGGCACCTGTCCCTCGTTTGGTTTCTGATTATCTCACTTGGGTGATTGGTTGGGTTATACGTCTTTAATTTGTGGTTACCTTACCGATGTTGCTTTGATGGTGCTTCGGCACCACTTTTTAAATAAATTTTAGTTTTGGTTTTTATCCCGGTGTTTCAGTTTTTCTCCATCAGCATTTCTGCCACGGTGTGTTGCTGCGAATTTGTTCCGCGCAGGTCGCACTCGTGAGAGCGTCTCCCTCCGTTTAGACCGGCTGACGCTTAGCCGGATCCCGGGAGACGCTCATTATGTGCGAGCGGCGTTCGCGATTTCCCCACGGAGCCGCTCATCTCCGGGGAAAGACGGACATTTGTGACAGGATGATTTTATTTGACAAAAAGCTATATATATAACGAAAACAAAGACATTTCATGTAAAAACTAATGCTTAGCAGCAGCCATGGACACCCCCATGTGGTCAAAATGGTACATTCGACTGAGGTTCATAGTCGACTACGGTTCTCCGAATCGAATCGTCGAATCAGCGAATATTGCAGCTCACCCCTACTACACACATTAAGTATTAACATAGGACGGCACAAATAAATCAATTTAGTCAACACACACACACACACACACACACACACACACAGCAAGAGACACACACACACACACACACACACACACACAGGAAAAACAAAAGAATCAACACTGACACAGTCTGAACATGACAGGACGATAAAGACACACCAAGAAAAACAACAAAACGGTTAGTTTAGAAATATAATGAACATTGGGACAATTTATATGAAGTTACACATGTTACACATGACCACACAAAGTCTACACACACACACACACACACACACACAACACATGACTGCACAGTCAGCACCGACACAGTCACCTATGAAAACCTTTAAACACACAGTTTAATGAGAAGCAGAAAAACAATAATCATAAAGGAAGAACACTCTGCTCAAAGTGTGTGTGTGTAAATGTATTGGGTGTGTGTTCATGAACTAAATATAGCGTGTGTGTTTGCGGGCGTGGGCTGGGTGTGGTGCTGATCTCATGCAAGAGTGTATGTGAGTGCGGGTGAGAGAGCGGGAGTGTTGGGGCCCCCAAAATGAGCTAAATTTAATAGAGGGGGTAGAACGGGGGCAGAGGAATTAAGAACACTTTATGCTTCACAGTGAACACGCATGCACACACAGACATGCATACAATGATACACACACGCACACACACGCACACACACACACTCATGCACATGAGCACATGTGTAGGTACGTACACACACACACACACACACACACACACACACACACACACACACAGACACAGGGATGCATGCATGCATACGCACATGCACCCGAACATGGGTACGCACACACGGTTAAGTGCACACACACATTGTTTTATGCATTGTGGGAACTTTAAATGAACAACTCAAACACACACACAGCTATGAGCATACACAGATATATGATAGATATAAGCATGAGCACATGTGCAGGAACACACATACACACACACACACACACACACGAGCACCAGAGCATGGGTACGCACACAAGGGTAAACACACACACACACACACACACAGACAGACAGACAGAC
>JAFMOC010000434.1:265000-267500 GCA_019802505.1 Corydoras sp. C115
GCCAGATGTGGGACAAAGACTATGTTTGTGTGGGACAATAATGCACTGCCATATATATATATATATGGTGGCACGGTGGCTTAGTGTTTAGCATGTTCTCCTCTCAGTGCTGGGGATTCCTGGTTCAAATCCCAATCTTGGTGGAGTTTCCATGTTCTCCCTGTGTCCGTGTGGGTTTCCTCCGGGTTCTCCGGTTTCCTCCCACAATCCAAAAACATGGATCAAGTCAATTGAGTTCTCCAAATTGCCCCATATAGAGTGTGTCTGTGTGAGTGAGTGTGTGCCCAGTGATAGATTGGCGCCCTGCCCTGGGTGTATCTGCCCAACGCCCGAGACGTTCTCCCCTGGATGGGCATGGGGAACCCCCCCCCTATATATATATATATATATATATATATATATATATATATATATATATATATATATATATATATATATATATATATATAGCCATTCAATGGCAGATTATAAAACAGGCTTAAAAACTGCAGTCTGACTTTCAATAACAATGCGGGACAACGTCTCAATTTGCGGGACGCGGGAAAAGTAATGAAATTGCGTGACTGTCCCGCCTAGTCACCCTAGTAGAAACATGGAATTTCCTTTAAAAATGAATTTAAACGCACTAAAAATGATGAAATATTGACACTCATACTGTTTGTTATGATATTGGGACATCCATGGCAGGTTGTGATTTTTGTAATTGTGTTTATTTCATTTATACAACGATCAAAGAGATGGTGAATGATCCTGCTGCGGACACTCGGAAAAATCCTGTGATGAGAAATGATGGAAACTCTGGGTGAGGTGTTCACCGAAATCTGACCTATCAGAAGCCGGAAGATGAGGGTGGTGCATGTAATACATACTTACCCTTGGGTTCGAGGATCTTCCCACTGTGTGGTACGAGTGTTGTGATTGACAAAGTAAACTCTGCCATTGTCCTGTCTCTTCTCTGTAGGAAAGAGAGAGACGGATTTAGAGACCTGTGTGTGTGTGTGTGTGTGTGTGCGTTTAGCAAGGCAGATTAAAAACTAGCAAGTCAGTGCAGCTTTTCACTAGCGCAAAAACATACCGCAGACACACTGAGATTTGACTCAGCTAGTGTGTGTGTGTGATTATAGTTTTGCCTGACTAACTCTGACCATAGCAGCACCACTGCCACCCCTATTCCCTACACACACACACACACACACACACACACACACACACACACAAGTTCCAGACTCGGCCCGCTTTCTTGCTCACAAACATACTGTTCTCATTAACGTGTGTGTGTGTGTGTGTGTGTGTGTGTGTGTGTGTACTGGAACAGTAGTCTGAACATTACAGCCATCATCTACATCATCAGCCACTTTAAACACACACACACACACACACACACACACACACACACACACACACACACACACACACACACACACACACACACACACACACTAAGTCAGTTTTATGTGTATACTGTCTGTGTGATTGTGTATTTGTCTTAGCAGATTGTAGCGCACTAAAAACACACACACACACACACACACACACACACACACACACACACCAAGTCAGTTTTATGTGTACACTATCTGTGGTGATTGTGTATTTGTCTTAGCAGATTGTAGCGCACTAAAACACACACACACACACACACACACACACACACACACACACACACACACACCAAGTCAGTTTTATGTGTACACTATCTGTGGTGATTGTGTATTTGGCTTAGCAGTTTGTAGCGCACTAAAATACACATACACGCACACACTTGACAATCATTTAAGAGAATTCATATACGTTACGTCCATCATGTGCTATAAAGACTTGATTTTTTTACCCTGTCTGTCGGAAGCTATTTACCCAGAAAGCTATTTACCCCAAAAATGCTGAGGTCAGACACTGATGTTGGACATGAGGACCTGGCTCGTGATCTTCAGTCTAATTCATCGTAAGTGTGTTTGATGGGGTTAAAATGAGTGTTGAGCGGTTCACTTTTTTTCCACACCACACTCACTCAACATGCATTTCTTAATCTCATTCTGTGCACTGGAGCACAGCCACGCTCGAAATGCAGGGAACCTTCCCCAAACTCTACCCCAAAGTCAGAAACGTGAAAGTGCATTGCACTTTCACCCACATGGTGTACACATCAGTTTCTCGGTTTTATGTATTGTAACTGTTTGTGATGTGAAATACACACACACACACACACACACGTATTGCAACTATTTGTGATGTGAAATATTAATGTAAAAACGTATGCGCGCACACACACACACACACACACACACACACACACACACACAAACATACATACATCTATTGCAATCCATTAGCATTACACCTTACATACACCAAACACAAAATATCTCCTGTGTCATTCTGTTTCTCACTCCTTTCATTTTTTTCTCTCCTTTGTAAAAAAAAAAAATAATAATAAATAAAATTAAAAAATTAAAAAAAATAAAGGGAAATAACACCTGAAATAAAACTATACAATAAATGT
>JAFMOC010000434.1:272500-280000 GCA_019802505.1 Corydoras sp. C115
TTGCATTACGGTGGTTTGAGCTACAAAGAATTTTTGGTCTTGTGAAATCACAGAGATTGCATTCTTCATCAACTCTTGACCACTCTTCAGCCACCCATGATAACCATGTGCCTTGCCGCCCTCTAGTTATTATTATTATTATTATTATTATTATTATTATTAAGTACCACACCTTGGCTTTAAATCTGTTACTATATGGATTGGGATCAGCTTTGATGGCTTTCAGGTGTGTGTGTGTGTGTGTGTGTGTGTGTGTGTGTTGTACCTGGTACAGGTATCTCTGGTTGAAATGTTGCATGGCTCCCTGTAATTGGCTGCGCTGGTTCTGCCACTGCTCAAAGTTCATGCAAACTCACTCTATTATGCAAACACACACACTCACATAAAAACACACTCTCACATAAAAACACACACTCTCACATAAAAACACACACTCTCACATAAAAACACACATAAAAACACACTCTCACATAAAAACACACACTCTCACATAAAAACACACACTCTCACATAAAAACACACATAAAAACACACTCTCTCACATAAAAACACACTCTCTCACATAAAAACACACAAAAACACACACTCTCACATAAAAACACACACTCTCACATAAAAACACACACTCTCACATAAAAACACACATAAAAACACACACTCTCACATAAAAACACACACTCTCACATAAAAACACACTCTCACATAAAAACACACATAAAAACACACTCTCACATAAAAACTCACATAAAAACACACACTCTCACATAAAACACACACTCTCACATAAAAACACACATAAAAACACACTCTCTCACATAAAAACACACTCTCTCACATAAAAACACACACTCTCACATAAAAACACACATAAAAACACACTCTCTCACATAAAAACACACTCTCTCACATAAAAACACACACTCTCACATAAAAACACACACTCTCATATAAAAACACACATAAAAACACACACTCTCACATAAAAACACACACTCTCACATAAAAACACACATAAAAACACACACTCTCACATAAAAACTCACATAAAAACACACACTCTCACATAAAAACACACACTCTCACATAAAAACTCACACTCTCACATAAAAACACACACTCTCACATAAAAACTCACATAAAAACACACACTCTCACATAAAAACACACACTCTCACATAAAAACTCACATAAAAACACACACACACTCACATAAAAACACACACACTCACATAAAAACACACACTCTCACATAAAAACTCACATAAAAACACACACTCTCACATAAAAACACACACTCTCACATAAAAACACACACTCTCACATAAAAACATATAAAAACACACACTCTCACATAAAAACACACACACACTCACATAAAAACACACACTCACATAAAAACTCACATAAAAACACACACTCTCACATAAAAACACACACTCTCACATAAAAACTCACACTCTCACATAAAAACACACACTCTCACATAAAAACACACATAAAAACACACACACTCACATAAAAACACACACTCTCACATAAAAACACACACTCTCACATAAAAACACACACTCACATAAAAACACACACTCTCACATAAAAACACACACTCTCACATAAAAACTCACATAAAAACACACACTCTCACATAAAAACACACACACACTCACATAAAAACACACACACTCACATAAAAACACACACTCTCACATAAAAACTCACATAAAAACACACACTCTCACATAAAAACACACACTCTCACATAAAAACTCACACACTCACATAAAAACTCACACACTCACATAAAAACACACACACTCACATAAAAACACACACTCTCACATAAAAACACACACTCACATAAAAACACACACTCACATAAAAACACACACTCTCACATAAAAACACACACTCTCACATAAAAACACACACTCACATAAAAACACACTCACATAAAAACACACACTCACATAAAAACACACACTCTCACATAAAAACACACACTCTCACATAAAAACTCACATAAAAACACACACTCTCACATAAAAACTCACATAAAAACACACACTCTCACATAAAAACACACATAAAAACACACATAAAAACACACACTCTCACATAAAAACACACACTCTCACATAAAAACTCACATAAAAACACACACTCTCACATAAAAACTCACACTCTCACATAAAAACTCACATAAAAACACACACTCTCACATAAAAACACACACTCTCACAAAAAAACTCATAAAAACACACACTCTCACATAAAAACTCACATAAAAACACACACTCACATAAAAACTCACATAAAAACACACACTCTCACATAAAAACTCACACTCTCACATAAAAACTCACATAAAAACACACACTCTCACATAAAAACTCACACTCTCACATAAAAACTCACATAAAAACACACACTCTCACAAAAAAACTCACATAAAAACACACACTCTCACATAAAAACTCACATAAAAACACACACTCACATAAAAACACACACTCTCACATAAAAACTCACACTCTCACATAAAAACTCACATAAAAACACACACTCTCACATAAAAACTCACACTCTCACATAAAAACTCACATAAAAACACACACTCTCACATAAAAACACACACTCTCACATAAAAACTCACATAAAAACACACACTCTCACATAAAAACTCACACTCTCACATAAAAACTCACATAAAAACTCACACTCTCACATAAAAACTCACATAAAAACTCACACTCTCACATAAAAACTCACATAAAAACACACACTCTCACATAAAATCACACACTCGCACATAAAATCACACTCTCACAAAAAAACTCACATAAAAACACACTCTCTCACATAAAAACTCACACTCTCACATAAAAACTCACATAAAAACACACACTCTCACATAAAATCACACACTCTCACATAAAAACTCACATCAAGACCAAAAACACACACTCTCACATAAAAACTCACACTCTCACATAAAAAAACTCACATAAAAACACACACTCTCACATGAAAAAACACACACTCTCTCACATAAAAAAACACACACTCTCACATTAAAAACTCACACTCTCACATAAAAAACTCACATAAAAACACACACTCTCACATAAAAACTCACACTCTCACATAAAAACTCACATAAAAACTCACACTCTCACATAAAAACTCACATAAAAACACACACTCTCACATAAAAAAACTCACACTCTCACATAAAAACTCACATAAAAAACACACACTCTCACATAAAAACTCACACTCTCACATAAAAACTCACATAAAAACACACACTCTCACATAAAAACTCACACTCTCACATAAAAACTCACATAAAAACTCACACTCTCACATAAAAACTCACATAAAAACACACACTCTCACATAAAAACTCACACTCTCACATAAAAACTCACATAAAAACACACACTCTCACATAAAAACTCACACTCTCACATAAAAACTCACATAAAAACTCACACTCTCACATAAAAACTCACATAAAAACACACACTCTCACATAAAAACTCACATAAAAACACACACTCTCACATAAAAACTCACACTCTCACATAAAAACTCACATAAAAACACACACTCTCACATAAAAACTCACACTCTCACATAAAAACTCACATAAAAACACACACTCTCACATAAAATCACACACTCTCACATAAAAACTCACATAAAAACACACACTCTCACATAAAAACTCACATAAAAACACACTCTCACATAAAAACTCACATAAAAACACACACTCTCACATAAAAACTCACACTCTCACATAAAAACTCACATAAAAACACACACTCTCACATAAAAACTCACATAAAAACACACACTCTCACATAAAAACTCACACTCTCACATAAAAACTCACATAAAAACACACACTCTCACATAAAAACTCACACTCTCACATAAAAACTCACATAAAAACACACACTCTCACATAAAATCACACACTCGCACATAAAATCACACTCTCACAAAAAAACTCACATAAAAACACACTCTCTCACATAAAAACTCACACTCTCACATAAAAACTCACATAAAAACACACACTCTCACATAAAAACACACTCTCACATAAAAACACACACTCTCACATAAAAACTCACATAAAAACACACTCTCTCATAAAAACACACACTCTCACATAAAATCACACACTCTCACAAAAAAACTCACATAAAAACACACTCTCACAAGCATACTCACTCTTTTACGCACACACACTATATAAACTCTTTCACGCAAACACTGCAACTCACACGCTCACATGCACACTCACGCTTTTACGCACAGACACACTCTCTTGCACAAACACGCACTCTTACATGTGAACTCACTCTTTTGCACAAACACTCACTCTTACATGTGAACTCACTGTTACACACACACTCTTACATGCAAACACACACTCTTACACGCAAACTCACACTCTTACACGCAAACACACACTCTTACACGCAAACACACACTCTTACACGCAAACACACACTCTTACACACACACTCTTACACACACACTCTTACACACACACTCTTACACACACACTCTTACACACACACTCTTACACACACACTCTTACACACACACTCTTACACACACACTCTTACACACACACTCTTACACGCAAACACACACTCTTACACGCAAACACACACTCTTACACGCAAACACACACTCTTACACGCAAACACACACTCTTACACGCAAACTCACACTCTTACACGCAAACTCACACTCTTACATGCAAACTCACACTCTTACATGTGAACTCACACTCTTACATGTGAACTCACTCTGTTACACACACACTCTTACACGCAAACACACACTCTTACACACACACTCTTACACACACACTCTTACACACACACTCTTACACACACACTCTTACACACACACACTCTTACACACACACACTCTTACACACACACACTCTTACACGCAAACACACACTCTTACACGCAAACTCACACTCTTACACGCAAACACACACTCTTACACGCAAACACACACTCTTACATGCAAACTCACACTCTTACATGCAAACACACACTCTTACATGCAAACACACACTCTTACATGCAAACACACACTCTTACATGCAAACACACACTCTTACATGCAAACACACACTCTTACATGCAAACACACACTCTTACATGCAAACTCACACTCTTACATGTGAACTCACTCTGTTACACACACACTCTTACATGCAAACATACACTCTTACATGCAAACACACACTCTTACATGTGAACTCACTCTGTTACACACACACTCTTACATGCAAACATACACTCTTACACGCAGACACACACTCTTACACGCAAACTCACACTCTAACACGCAAACACACACTCTTACATGCAAACTCACACTCTTACATGTGAACTCACTCTGTTACACACACACTCTTACATGCAAACATACACTCTTACACGCAAACACACACTCTTACACACACACACTTACACACTCTTACACGCAAACACACACTCTTACACGCAAACACACACTCTTACACGCAAACACACACTCTTACACGCAAACACACACTCTTACATGCAAACACACACTCTTACACGCAAACACACACTCTTACATGCAAACTCACACTCTTACACACACACTCTTACACACACACTCTTACACACACACTCTTACACACACACTCTTACACACACACTCTTACACGCAAACACACACTCTTACACGCAAACACACACTCTTACATGCAAACACACACTCTTACACGCAAACACACACTCTTACATGTGAACTCACTCTGTTACACACACACTCTTACATGCAAACATACACTCTTACATGCAAACACACACTCTTACATGCAAACACACACTCTTGCATGCAAACACACACTCTTACATGTGAACTCACTCTGTTACACACACACTCTTACATGCAAACTCACACTCTTACATGTGAACTCACTCTGTTACACACACACTCTCACATGCAAACATACACTCTTACATGCAAACTCACACTCTTACATGTGAACTCACTCTGTTACACACACACTCTTACACGCAAACACACACTCTTACATGTGAACTCACTCTGTTACACACACACACACACACTCTTACACGCAAACACACACTCTTACACGCAAACACACACTCTTACATGCAAACACACACTCTTACACGCAAACACACACTCTTACACGCAAACACACTCTTACACGCAAACACACACTCTTACACGCAAACACACACTCTTACACGCAAACACACACTCTTACATGTGAACTCACTCTGTTACACACACACACTCTTACATGCAAACACACACTCTTACACGCAAACACACACTCTTACACGCAAACACACACTCTTACATGTGAACTCACTCTGTTACACACACACTCTTACATGCAAACATACACTCTTACATGCAAACACACACTCTTGCATGCAAACACACACTCTTACATGCAAACACACACTCTTACATGCAAACACACACTCTTACACGCAAACACTCTTACATGCAAACTCACTCTGTTATGCAAACTCACTCTGTTATGCAAACTCACTGTTGTATGCAAACTCATTTTTTTAGGTAAACAAAAACACAAACACAATCTCACGCAAACAAGCACTCGCTTGCGCAAAGGCACAACCTCCCGCACGCAAACACACACACGCACAGCCATAGGAATTTGGTAGTGAGGGCTTCGACGGCCTTGTTCTCTATTGCAACAGACTGACAGTTTTAATCAGGACTGCGTATCGTTTAAAAAACATCATTCACTCCCGCAGTTCATTTCCCAACCAGCCTACACCAAGACAACCGGGATAGGCTGAAAATACATTCATATACATTCAAATATATTGATGCACATGGGGCAAATTTAGAGTCTCTAATTCCAATGTGTGTTTTTCACACTGCAGGAGGAAACCAGTGCTCCCAGCGAAATGACATGGAATGCATACATGAGGAGAACATACAAATCTCACACATAACTAATCCAGGCCCCCTCCCTGACAAAATACTAAACCGAAAGGCTTCAGTTTTTCCAACTTAATAATTTTATAGGTGAATTAGATAGGGGCATTTGCGACACGTCCTTTAACACATGTACAAACTACAGAATCTGGTAGCCATCCATCCATTATCTTCTGCTTTATCCTCTATTAGGGTCGCGGGGGGGTTCCCATGCCCATCCAGAGGAGAACGTCTCGGGCGCTGGGCAGACACCAATCTATCACTGGACAGGACACCAATCTATCACTGGGCACACACTCACTCACACAGACACACTCTATATGGGGCAATTTGGAGAATTCAATTGACTTGATCCATGTTTTTGGACTGTGGGAGGAAACCGGAGAACCCGGAGGAAACCCACGCGGACATGGGGAGAACATGGAAACTCCACCCAGATGGGAATTCAAACCGGGAACACCCAGCACTGAGAGGAGAACATGC